>JADLZK010009610.1:0-54217 GCA_015847255.1 Hyparrhenia diplandra | reverse complement strand
GCCATGGTAAAAATTTTTCCCCACAACAAATCTGTATCAGCCGGCTTATCAGCTGAATAAACCATCCAGCAAACGTGTCCGGATCGGCGGCCAAGCGATAGCATGCAGTTTCTCTTCATGGCATTGTGCATGAATGTGTAATGTGTTGGTGCAAGGCAAACAAATGCGACGTGTTCATGATTACAGCATCAAACGGATGTGCTTCAAAATGATTGCTACACAACCCACAGGTGGCGTCGCGGTACGTCCCCATCCATTTCAAATTAATCAGTACAGATCACTCAGAGTTTTATACAAAACAAAAGAGGTAACGTGCATTCGTGAAGCGGTACCGGCTTGTGAAAGGCCCGCGAATCCTGAGAGGGGATCTAACTGTATGTGTACAATTGCATGAGTAAATATCTTCACAATGACACGGCACTACAAAGAATAATCATTCTCTTGAATCCCCGTGTGTGTGAACTTGCCTGACCCTTAACAAGCCATAAACTATAAAAGTACTATTGGTTCAAAAAATATCAAAGTTCTAGGTTATGGATTAAAAAACGCTGGCATTTGATTTCAAGCTGAAATTTAAAAATATCTAAGTTCTCGCCTAGCTGTTGCATTTTGACATTTCTAGTCCAACAAATGGTCTAGCCAACACACGGGTTCAAATCTAGTGGAAGTTGGATGTCAAATGGATACCACTCTGGCAGTTAAAAAAATGAACTAGAAAGAGGGTAGGTCCCACCAAAATTTGAATTTCTAAGTTACAAAATCCATGGATATCAAATTAGTTTAGGCTTCCACCTGATCTAAACAAAATAATGGAAACTAAAATTACATCAAACAAAACCTGATATATTTTTTTCGTGGCTCTAGATGCATATAAGTAGACAAAGGGATGACCAAATGAGTGTTGGGGTCATTCTCCAACCCTAGGGTGCGTGCTTGATGGAGATAAAAAAACTTCATACACGGCCATACAGAAGGTAGTGCAACACATAAGGCAAAAGAAAGGTCTCAGCGTTAAAATGAAGACTGCACACGAATCTAAATGAGATATGGATATGAATTTGCATTCAGTGAAAAATAGATTTGATAAGCTTTCTGTAAAGTATAATAACATCCTAATGGGAGACATTTTCCCCTTTGAATCGCAACTCCATGTGTAACCACGTGTTTAATTGGAATCTTATCTCCGCCTATATATCTGACATGAAAATTGATATGTTCATTAAGTCATGTATTTATATACACGCCCTCTACATGGTGATGTACATCGTGTGTATTTAACATTAGTTTAGTAGAAAACCTATTAACCTGCGCTAGCTATATATGCTTGACATGGAACTATGGAAGTGAGTATTGCTTTCTGCAAATCATAAACACGTGATCCACATGATACACATTTTGCATGTTGCATTGAGTTAGTTTTACTTATATTATACTAAATTTTACAAAAAGGGCAATATGGAAGCATATATATACTTTAGGATAGCTTTATAATCACATACATAGGTGATTTAGATACATACTTAGGGGGTCATTTTAGGTCATTTTTTTAGTAATGGTGGAGGCCAATAATGTTAAGTTACACAAGCATATAGAAATTCATCGATAAATATCCAATCAACTTATATTTGAGAAAATTGGATGTACCAAGAAAATCAAACGCAAAGTATTTTTTTTATCTTCCTCAATTGTTCTTAACACAACACTCACATACATACCTTTCTGTCTTCAATTTCTTCCATTATCTTTGACATAGCCTTGTTTGAATTAAGCCCATGTGTATGTATGTAGAATTGTGGAGGTGTAGCACCATCTTGGTCGTTGAGGGTGAGCTTATACCTGATAATCGCTCACTCGATCCGACCAACAACCCGATCCGCTAGTGCGTTGGGCCGGATTATGAATTTTGGTTCGTGATCTTGTATTTTTTTAGGATAGATGAAGTATCTTTATAGTTGACATCAATACTGTACAATTTATTTAATTGGTGGCAGGGTCCTACACGGTTTTTTTTTTTTTGACGCAAAAGTCCAACACGTTTATTGACTTTCACTACTTCAATTTCAACAGGCGGCAAAAATAATAATGTAGTATTATCACTTGAAAAATAGTTTACACAATGATCTTTCCAAACCCATTCTCTTCTCTTATAGTTATAATTAAAGGGCTGCAATTGTGGATTGCATCGTCTAGGACGCATCTTACTAAAAATACACTTCCAATCCTAACCCTTACCAAAATTTGACACCTTGACTAAAAGTTCGATAGCAATCCAAAATGCTTGTCGCTTTCCTAAAAGGCAAAGTTTAATCTCCTTTCAATGAAAAGAAGAAAAAAAAAAATCCAAATGCTTGTCAAATTTGACGTAAGCCGTGGGGGGGAGTAACTCCAGCCTAACAAATCTTGTTGAGAATGGAACGAACTACTGCCAATCCGCATTCCACCACCCAGAGGAGTTTGATTGGAATTGGGGAATTCTTGAGACGGAAGCCAATTCGGGCACGCGCGGGTGCGGATTCCACGTACGCTTTCGCCGTAGCTTGAAGCGCACAACAACACAGACAATTCCTTCTTCCACCACCCACAAGCGCCCGGGGCCCCCTCTTCCGTCCCCACGAACGCAACCCCGGCATCTTGACAGCAAGCATCGGCGGCGACAACAATCGAGACCACGTTGGTGACTGTACTGCTACGCCTGGTAGTGCAATGCACTGGCATTTCGTTTCGTGCACCTCTGTCTCTCCCCTCACTTGTAGTGATCCTCTAATTCCACAAGCTTTGATTAGCTTAATCCCAAAAGCAACTGTTATTTAACTGATCAATTCCATGGATCGGGCTGAGCTGAGCTGAGCTGGGGAGGCTGCAAAGAAAAGAACTCACCAAACCACAAACTACTACTCCTTCCAAGTGGCAATTTCCTTACCATGACTGCACTCCACCTTAACCTAGGCTACACTTGTACGCCACAAAGAAACCCTCATCTTGCTCGCCAAAACAATAAGAGAAACCCTCGTCTACCTACGTGGCAACCAAACATTAATCGACAAGAGTGGGGCCCAGCTGCACATTTCGCGCCCACTGAGTTAGGCAGCCCCTCTTTCCATATACTCCTATTATTAGCAACAGGATCGCCATGAATGACTCAGAGAGAATGTTATCTTCTTCTAGCAAACATGCCACACAAAATTAGCAGGAGATCACGATCATATAACTTACTCTTTTCCATATACTACTATGAGCAGTTATAAGAATTATGAGTCGCTACAACTAGGAAGGATTTTACCAGATCAATGACAAACTCATCACTCCTCACCCAATTCTTCAAGGTAAAAAGAGAACGAGGAAAGCAATAGCGCGCGAATTATGTAACTGACGATTTAGTGACGGCAATAATGGCGCGCCCGGGCGGTCCGCCGTCAACCCGTCCGCCGTCCGTCCCGGTGGGTGGCCTGGCGCCACGCCGACGCGACGGTCACCACGCGCCCGTTCAACAGTGGCGGAGCACGCCGTTCTCCGCCTTGACTGTGAACCCGGCCGGCATCGGGCCGACGCGGGCGCCGACCAGCTGTTCCGCAATGCCCGAGCCGAGCGACACCGGGCGGAAGCCCGCCATGCCGAACCTGGCGCGCCACTTGCCGAAGACCTCGCACCGCTCCAGCCGGTCGGGGCCATCCCGGCCGACCGCGTTCGCCGCCTTCTTCGTCAGGGCCGCCTCGGCCCTGGCCTTCTGCGCAGGCTCCAGCCCTGTCATCGCGTCCAGCGACTCCAGGATAGCGCCGTAGTGCGCGCACGCGTCCGTGAAGCGCGCCGCCAGCAGGGCCGTGTTGGTGTTGAGCTCCTGCTCGACGAGGGTCACCACCTGTGGGCCCAGCGCGCGCGCACGCGGCGGAGCAGCTCGTCGCGGGGGTTGGCCGGAGAGACGCTCTCGTCGGGCACGTGGGAGAGTGCGAAGGCGAGGTTGACTGCCACAGCCTCCCCGGGCTCGCAGCAGAGCCTGGACGCGTCCAGCTCTGCTGCTCTGCAGCTGACAGTTTCAAAGCGATACTCCACGCCAGCTCCTTCCGCGATCTTCTTCAGCCGCTCCGCGATGCCGGCTAGCGATGTAGTTTGAGCCTGCGAGAACGGTGAGCTCGGGTCGGTGACGGCGGTGACCTTCAGGGACCTGCCCTGCACGCGTCGCTCAGCGAGGTACTGGATGAGCCCGCGCGTGCTGCGAGAGGCTGACGTCGAAGTCGACGACGTGGATGGCGCGGTGGTCGCCCACCGCTTCGACGATGGCGACGCTGGCGGCGTGGAGGGCGACGCGGAAGCACGGTGAGACGTCCCGGAGGAGTTGGGACCCGGCGCACTGGTCGCCGCTGCAGAGGTCAGCGAGGTGTTGTTGAGCTGGGGCGGAGGCGGCCGGGCCAATGCGGGAGGACAGCGCGACCACCATCATGGCAATCAGGCGTTGTTCCCATTCGCCGTGCTGGTTGGCCGCGCGCTTCAGGGCGGCCAGATTGTTGGCCGCCGCGTCATGGTTGCCCTCCGCGATAGCGACCACGGCTTCAGACAATAGCTGCCTCGACGCCGCCACCTGGGTCGGCGGCGAGCAGGACGCGGATGAAGACGCCGTGGAGGAGGAAGAGTTTGAAGGCGACCTCGTCATCCCCACGTTATTGTTGTTGTTGTTTGGGGTCGCCGCTGCAGCGAGCCCGGGGGCGACGGAGCGGCCGCGATGGAGCTGAGCTGCTGTATGTCCCACTCGGGTTGGTGACCGCGGAACCGGTGCCGCTCATCGCCGCCACCGGCTCGTCGTCGTCGTCGTCGTCCAGCAGCTGCTTCTCGAGCTCCTGCAAAATGAACAGGTCGCTCGAGGCCGCCGACTGAGGCAGCGGCGCTGCCCTCGACAAACCGAAGGCCTGCGTCTGCGGTGAGGACGTCATGAGCGGGACCTGCCGCTGCAGCTGCGGCTGCATGAGCGGCACCGCCGCCCTGGACGCGGTGGTGAGCGACGACAGCGTCGACGAAGGCGACGTCAGGCCCCCCCCGAAGCTGGACCCGGGAAGAACCAGAGGCTGAGCCCCGGGGTCCCTCCCAGCAAGGCGGCGATATCCACCGCCGCAGCCGTGCGCTGCCTCACGGTGCGCAGGTAGAGCGCCTGCTGCGCCGCCACCTGCTGCTGCTGGTGGTGCTGCCACCTCTCCAGCTCGCCAAGGCTCCTCTTGAGCACTCCTCCACCGGCGGCCGCGTCGGCCCGCTGCTGCAGCTGCATCTGCATCGCCGATCCGACCCCGTAAGCGTACCCCTGGCGCGGATCGCGCCACGGCGCGCCTGGGTCCATGCAGGGCAGGGCAGGGAGAGCAGCAGAAAGAGAGGAGGGGGAGGAGGAAGGCGACGAGACGAATCTACCGAGGTGGGAGGAGGGGAGGAATGGAATGCTATGGCTACCTCCAAATGCTACTATGGCTACAACAACAGCTACGGGTCCAGCTAATGGGAGCCGGTGCCATTCAATTCAATTTGCTTCTCCGATAATAAAACCGCCACCCCTCCCCCCATCTCTGCTGCGGTTACGTTTTTATAAAAGTGAGCCCGGCGTTTGGGATCCGACACCGATTCGGCGGCACTCCCGCTGACGGCGTGGGCCAGTCGGCCGGGGGCGGGGAATTGGTGGTGGGTGCGCTGCTGGTGTTCATCGGGAGGCGTTATGGCGGGGCCCTGCCTCGCTTTGGTGCTGGATTTAATGCGAGCGCCGGGGACGCAGGGTGAATCCGTGATGGGCAGGCAGGGCAGTGTGAAGGAATGGAAACGGCCAGCGCGGGTTACCAGCTGAGACTGAGACCGGCCGGGTGCCGTCGCGTGATCGCGTCACGCAACTTTCGCCCGCGATGACGCCGTCGCGCTCCTTGCCGCGCGTCGGGACGACCTGGGACGCACCGGGTGGCGTAGCCCCACCCACCGACGCGAACGCGACGGCCTGACGGTGGCCGCCACGACCGGTTTTGCGGGAACCGCCCCACAGTTTCGACGCATTTCGAGCCGCGCTGGTCCGCACCGCGCGCGTACTTTACGGAATCACAAGCGAGGCCGCGAACGCTCACAGACAGTGGGCCAGGGAATCCGATCTCGACACGCTAGGCCGCCTGCGATTTCGTAAAACCTGCCGTTGGATTCCGCAAAAGTCGCTTTCGGAACTTTGGTAGTAGACCACGGCCAGTCACCGGGCCACACGATTACTCCTGGCCAGCGTTAAACGACCAAGATGCCCCTGAAGGATGTACTACGTGATCTGTCCAGCTGGGGGAGGGCAGTCTCGGTACATCGAGGATATGGTTTTTCTTTTGGAGCAAGCGGTGCGTTTGTGTGTAGGAGGTTGCTTGCTTGCGGTTGGGGATTAGTTAGGAAACCGAAATATCCACCCAACAACCACGTACCCACCTTTCTGTGTCTAGAACCCTGATTCCTCTGTTTTTTTTTTCCCATACTAGCCTTGAGTACTCTATGTTCATACCACTCCATATCAGCATATTCGTATGCGCAGACAGTACAGAATACTCCACACTAAAAAAATACTTACGCATTGACCTGTCCTGATAGAGTGGGAAAGCCAGTGCGTATCCTCAACGCTTGTGTTTTCTTTGTTCATACTCGCTGAGTTGTACACACTCTTAACCCACCAGCTATTGTTGTCCACCCCACAATGAGCGGACACAGAAAATCCCTGCACAAACATACGGTGGACCCCGTGCGACACGTGTGAGCCAACGATTCCGAATGTTCCGGGCCAAATTGCTCCAAATGCACCTAACGAGCTAACCCTCCAAGGGGAAAGTCCAATGACATGTGGGGCCAAAGGGTGGCTCCAGCCCTGCAACACCTGTGGTGTGTTTTCGATTCTGTGCTAAACGGGAGAGGTCAACATCCCCGCTAGTGTTCTGTAGCACCGGCGCAGGAGGGTCCCGGTGCCCCCACCTGGTTCACGTTCCAAAGTCATGACCTGGGCTGCTGCTGCATGGCGGCAAAATGCTACGCGCACCTGGTCTACCTACCTACAAAGTGCCTTCGCAAATCAATTTGGTCATTCATTGGCACGAGGATGGCAAAAACGGTCCTAAAGAAATAGGAACTGAATGACTGTTTGGAAGCTAGAAATGGTATGGGACAGGAATAGTCTAACTACAAGGTTTAGCATGAATTTAGACGTAGATACAAGAAGACTTTGGAAGAATGATTGCAGGGACATAGCACGGCAAAAGCATACATGCTCGATTCCAAATTATCACTTTTATGCTAAAATTTGGCTAACTTTGATCAGGTGTGCACATAGGTAAATGCATTAACATCTACAGTATCAAATGAACTGTACCAAATTCTTTATAAAACATGCCTTGATAGTGTATTTATTTAGGCCTTCTTTGGAATGGAGGAAAAATATAGGAATCTAAAGATAGGAATGAAAATGAAATGTACCAAATTCCTTATAATACCCTGTGAAATAAGTGAATTGTACCTCATTATTTTAGGTTCCTATGTTTTCACTACATTACTTCCAATGGGTATCTGACTAAACTTTCCTTTCTTCTAAAATCTTGTATATATGAAGTATTAGACATTTCGTTGTTATGTTTGTCCTGTCTTTATGTTTAGTAAATCCTTTGTTCCAAATGGGCCTTAAAAGTACATACTCACTCCGTTCCAAAAATAAACTACTAAACTTTGAAAAGAATTAAATTTTGACCAACTTTGTAAAGAAATAAAGTTTGACAAACTTTGTAACATCTATGAGACCAAATAAGTAAATTATGAAAATGTATTTCATTATGTTTCTAATGACATTGATTTGTACCATAAATATTGGCTCTTTTCTACAAAACTAGTCAAACATAAGATGGTTCAATTTTTTTTTTTTTTTTGAGGTGAGATGGTTTAATTTTGGATAACTCTAGAACTAATTTATTTTAGGATGAAGGGAGTTTGTTTTGTTTCTAAAATACCTGGCCGCAATTGTTGTACCATGATTTAGGACAAAGGTAAAGTTCATTAAAATCAAACGCATGGAGCAAGAGTTGAATAAGAGGAATATACCTAGTTTAGTGTCATTTATTGACATGCGCAAAGTAAGAGCACTATAAAGGATTGGGAACTATAAAGGATTGGGAACTAAAAGTCTATATATTGAATCTAGAAACGGCATGGTATAGTAATAGCATAAACACAAGATTTAACATGTACTATTACCTATGTTCCAAAAATGGTAACGTTTTATTTTTTTTTTCCCCGGTCAAGGTTTTATGTTTAACCAATTGTAAAGAAAAGATTGTCAATATATCCAGCGATGAAGCTAGTGACGTTTATTTGGTATTATTCAAATTTGTGTTCTTTTGTATAAATCTAGTCAAAACTTTAAGAATTGTTTTACTAAAACTAGAGTGACAATCTTTGCAGGATGTAGTATGTGAAGAGAAACTGGAAGAATGTTTCAGGGAGGTCTCGAATTAAGTTGTGTGCTATTGTGTGCTACCCACTTGAGCGATTCTTTTCATAAGGCAGCTTGTTTAGATGGCTAAAGTTTCTAACTTTTTTCATTCTCTTCATCAGTGGAAAATGACGACTTATCCAAGCACGTGATTTTGAGCGAAGAAAGTAAACGCTCCATTTCTTGCGTGCTATACTTTTGCCAACACATAATCACAAACAAGACGGCGGACCATACTTCGGTTCAATTTCTCACTCACAAGTTGATTGTGAAGTCCAGAGATCACCAGTTTCTCACCGATCGATTTTGAAGCCGTGAGATGGCATCATCAACAGTACTAGCCCATCTATGATCTGTAGTCACATCAAAAGCATGGGAGGGCGAGTGAGTAGTGCGTGGCCGCAGTGTTTTTCCCATGATGAGTCGATGTCCTCGTCGCAACTCGCAAGTGCTTTCCTTTTCCCCTCTGCCATCGATCCGGTAAAAAGCCAGCGACGGCGCTTGGCTTCACCGGGACGGCTTGGAGTCGGAGATCTTCCACCCGTTGATCCCGGCGCCTGGTTTGTTACCAGCCTACCACCAGCAGGAAAAAGTATCCTGCAAAAGATCCCTTTCACTAACACCACATTTGTACAGTAACAACAGTAACTAGTGTCGACTAATTAATCAGTCCCATGATGAAGCTGAAAGATGAGCACGTCAGCTGCGAAAACAGAGGTGCATGGAAAAGGGCATCATGACACTAGTGGTAGCGGCAGTGCGGCCACCCTCCCTTTTGGTCGATTGGTGGCAGGTTTCATCGGCAGAAAGCCGATACAGGAGCCGGGGCCCCATTCATCACATCCTCCTTTGCTTCGGTTCGGTTCTCTCCATTTATTTGCTGTTGGTGACGTGTCCACGGCGTGCGTTCGGCAGTTCGACTGACGAATTGACTGAGGAATCTCTGCGCGGATTTTTCTGAACGCCGGACACCCTCACCCTCACACTGTTGCTGTCAGTGGCTGCGACCGCGAGCCTCGTCTGGTGGGACCGCGGCCTAGGAGTACCACGGCAGCCCAGGCTTCTGTGGTGTGGCCCTGTTCATGCGCTAATGATTCCTTTTCGTTATCGTAGGGGAGGGCAGAGGCGCGTGTACGCTGGAATCTGCGACAGAGAATGTAGAATACGGGTGCCGTTTTTAAGGTATGTACTCCTACGTGACGGACGCGTACTGGTGTTGTTGCTGCTGTACGTGTACTGTATACAGTGTACCGGGAGGCCACTGTGGTGGCGTATAGTATCTTTGGAGATCTCATTCATTTCGCTGTCGCAACGACGTAACCGGCGGCGGTATAAATCGAGCATTCATGCACCTCACACCGCAGCAACAGATACAAGAGAATAATTAATCATGGCACTTAACACCCGCGTCAAAACCAGCTTATACTCCACTTGTAACCGGGATCCGAGGTAAATGAAATGAAGACGCATCAAGCGGTTGCTCGAGAGCGACCGGGGAGGACCGGAGGAGGGTATTTTTGACACAGCACTGTCATGCGTTGCGACCAGGTCGGGTCGGGTCGGGGTCTCACGCGTCAGACGTGACCCGTTCCAACATCTCTGGATGGTTTCCGTGATGCCGTCCTACTGACGCTACGACGCCGCCGTTCCGCTCGCGGCCGCCGTCGATCTCATCTCTTTCCCTCCCTCCTCCGTCCCTCCCCGGCATCATCACCCCTGCCTGCTGTCCTTCATGAAGGGCTGAAACATTCAAACCCGTGTCGTATCGCAACCACTACTGCCCGTCTGGCCCCTACTAGGCCCCTAGTACAGGCGTGATAAACCCTTGAAAGTTCTCCCCGGCGGACAGACAGGGCAGGGCAGGGCTCACTGAGACACTGACGACATCGTGCTCGCAGTCACGTGAACACCTCTCGTTTGGAGCCTGGCCGTCCAAGAGCTTCCGAATTTGAACGAAAGCAATACATACACCATGCATCATAGCGACATCGACGACGCCGTCCATCGCGCATATTTTGCTCCAGCCGTCTGATGGTTCCCACATCCCAGAGAGGGGAGCTTGAGAAGAAGTGGTCGGCACCCGGGCCACGGAAGCCACCACCCATCCATGACCCATCACGGAACTGTGCGCTTGACAGGGCCAGCCCAGGCGATGGCGGGAAGCTTTATTGAAACGAGCCGGACGGACGGAGGGATCATGTACGGTGCCCCCACTTGCATTGCCCACCCAATAATCAACTTGGCCCGGCGCGGGGTCCGGGGCGAGCGCGCGGTGCTGCGGCCTGCGGGCGATCGACTCGTGTAGGTGTAGTCGACCGACGCGACGCCCGCCGCCGCCGTCGTGTAGGTGTAGTCGGCCTGCCGCCGAGCAGTCCCCATCGCGTACGGACCGGAGCATTCATTTCATGGTGGCGAGACGAACCGAAACGAAAGGAACCAACTGCAGCCGCCGCCGCGCGCTCGCCTGCTACAGGGACAGGGGCCTTCCCGCCCGCTGGGCCAGTCATACTGTACGTAGAGTATGCCGTCGCGTGCGTAACTACCCGTCTCGTACGTTTTCCAGCGCGTGCCCGGACGATTCTGTGCTGCCGGCCGTCTCCAATAGTAAACGAGTGCGTGCAGTCAGTGCAGCAGCGCCGCGTCGTGGAGTGGAATTGTTTTCTCAACGACCAAACCGTCTTGGCAGCCAGCCGTTTGCTACTGTATTAGTGAGGCAGGTACTGTATACTCTACTTCTCCGGCCCGTGGTTCTGTTCTGGTCCTTGAAAGAGAAGCCGGCCGGCGAGGAGGAAGATTCAGTTCAGTTCAGGGTTGGCGCGAGGGGTTTGGACGTGCCCAGGACTCCAGGTCGATTGATTCGTCGCTGGCATTCGCCTAGAAGCAGGAACCAGTCCACCGATAGTGAGGGGAGAGATTCTCCCGACGCCTCAAATATTCCCTAGCTTCATCGTCGACGGCGTCTACCCACCGCCATCCACCGCTATATATTTCTATAGGAGCCGCCGGTGCTTTGTTGGAAAGAAATAGTCGCATGCCCACGCAACTTGCGAAGCGCGTGCTCCCCACACAGCATCACAATCACAAACCCTCCTCCGTTCTATGACTTCTCTTACAGCTTTTCTCCGCGCATTCTCACCCTTTCAACACTGAACTCTGAATTGCATAAAAAAAACACTGAACTCTGAATCTGAATGCCTTGTTTCTCCCCTGGAAAATTTGTACGCATGCTCTGATGACGATTGATGATCAGGACGAGCCAGAGAAATGAAGCAGGATCTACTGGTGGTTGGAACAGTTATTAAAAATCTAACCACGGCTGGTACGTACTAGAGTACGGCAGTAACAAGAGAAATTGCACGGACGACGGGCTTAACTGAGGTAGATCGGCATTCAGGTTAAGTACCATCAGTAGTAGTGGTAGAGCTAGAGCACAAAAAGTCGCTGAAGAATTCGCGTGCCAGTTATTTAACAGCCCACCCACGCACCTCCGCGGATGAACGCAATAAAAATATCTTCCCGGTAGGAAGGACAGGAGCAGGACCATATCGCTCTCGCTTTCCGCGCTAGTAATCTCGCCGAATTGTACCCTTTATCCCGTCCTTTCGGCCACCCCAACCTTTCGGCCATTTGGTGTAAAATTTTGGATGGATTGCGAGATCAAGTGCAGGATGAAAGAGCCTGTCAAGATCCTATTCTGTGCGTTTTAGGACATGTTTGGAGCCGCGTTTTGGCTTCAAGTAAAACACCTGCCAATGATGAAAGTGTCAAGATCCTATTCTGTGCGTTTTAACATGTTTGGAGCCGCGTTTTGGCTTCCAGAAAGTCACCTGCCAATGATGTAGCTCCAGCCTAACTCAGATTTATTTGACAGCCGGAGTAGTAGTGTAACTACTATCTTTGCGACGAGCTGTGCACGTTCGGCAATTAAAAAAAAACGCATAAGAGTGAGTCTCAAGAGATCCAAGACCATTTGGAAAAGTCGCCATCGAGTTACATGTGCTTTTTATTCCAGCTCCAGCACGCTACCTGACAAAGTTCTGTCTGAAACAGCGGCAAGGATTTAGTTTATTTCGGGTGCTGAGTGTACACTTGTTTGGCCTGGGATGTGAGCTCAAAGTGGGCAGAATCGGCCGCCTAAAATATATAATATCCTCCGGAAATTTTCTCCAGTTGTCCAGAGAATGAAGCATCCCTTTCCCACTCGCATTTCCTCTTCAGAAGACAGGAAAAAAAACATGGACAATTCCTGATCGGCCGTATCTTGTTTGATTTGATAATGATTCCTGGGCTGGCCACTGCTCATTTTCACACGAGTTGTGTTGTATCCGATAAAATCTTGGGCTCGTTGTTTTGTTCGCTAGTTGTTAAGGAATATAGGCCTCCATCAAACCATAACTGAATCATGTACTTAAACTAGATGAAAATCGTGAGATCTGCAGAAAAGGTAAGCTAAAGAACATTGTACTGCGATCCGATCCGACTGTCCAGATGCCTTCAGTCTTCCTAACATTGAACCTGGTTTTGTGTTGCCAACGACCTCTCTACAAGTCCTTGAGAACACATTGTCCTGATGACCATCGATTCACCGATCGAGTGGCTACAACGACCGCCTCGTCATCATGCCTCATGCGCTCACAGTCCTGCACAGCAACAGAATTCACCCACATACACCGAACCGGATCCCCACCTGCAATAACATAACGCATATACTCCGTAGATAGGCAAGTCTATGCGATCAAATTCAGAGCACCAATGGAGCAAGGCATTTTTTGTACGTGTGTTTGATCGCTTCCTGTTGTTGCCTTCCTCACGAAATGGCACCCATTTGTCACTGTCCTCACGGACTGGCTCAGGCTCTTGTTAATGGTATGATTAGCAGGCTGGATCCAGCAGGGAGGGATAGCCAAACAGGGGCATTTTCAAGAGCCGGTGCAAGTACAGAAGCAGAATTAACAATAATGGAAGCTTTGGTGACTTGGAATCAGGAATGGTGGGTCTCCTAGATTGTGAGTTAGATAATTGGAAACACCACCAGGTACACTGACTCGGGCCCATCTTTCACCAATTTGGGCTGGATCTGTGCCGACTGAAATATCGTGTAACAGTCGAGGCACATCAGAGCAAAAGTCTTTCTAGTAATGTTTAACATAGTCATAACTGCGACAGTTTCCACCAAAATGAGTACTCTAATGGTTAGCTGCTTCAATCTTTCATGCAGTAAGCTCCTGGCTACACAACTGAAGGATAGCGCTTCGCCTGCTGACGAACATGATCCTTGTACTTCGGCATATCCTGCAAATGCCAGCACAAATGAGCCAAGTGATAAGGGGCATGTCAAAACTAAATTTAAAAAGCCCCAGCCTATATCTCAGTTCAGACAATTAGTTACATAAACACCTTCTTGTAGAGCCGATAGCATATATCTTGTGCAGCAGAGGCTGGGTTGGGGTTATCGAGTAGGTCTTGAATGCCTACGAGAATTTGTCTCACCGTGATGGAAGCCTTCCATGCCTGAAAGAACATTTAAGTCATGACTCATGAAGGCCATGCGATCATAACTGCATGGTTACAATCAACAGATATGTGGATGAAAAAATCTTACACTGCTAAGTATTGATAGGCACACTGCTCGGAAGGGTAGACATTGACGTGAAAGAATCCTTCTGGAAATTTGCAGACGGGGAGGCCTACTTGGGTACTCTTCAGTGAAATGAAGAGTCAAGGGGAAATATCCACCCTCCCAGTCAGTCTGCACAAAGATGAATCAAACACATAATTTAACTTATATTCCATGATTGGGATGGAGGGCTATCAAGAACGAGGGAGTGTGACAATTTGTTGGAGGATAAGACAAGAGAACATTATGCAACTAGTCAATAACATAAAATAGGTCAGCATGTGCACCACAGAACTATTGAAATGCAAATTAAAATATGAATCTGCACCACAAACCGAGGATCATAACAAACTAAACTATAATTTAAGAAACATTCCCATTGACTGCTGTCGATTTACCTTACACAATTACTGCTTTACAGAGTTATCAACGAAGTAGTAAATAGTTTCAAAAAGAGCATATTTTTGCTAACCAATCTTGAATAGGACTGCCAAAGCATCTCATTTGGTTCTAGGGGCCGAAACCAGGCTGCAATACTATGGTGTGTCAGAATATCAGTTGATTCACTCATGCTTCTGTCCCATAAAGGGATCCTCATTAGTCATTACCGCCAGATCAACTCATTTCAAATGTCGTTATGCTAAAAAAGTTAAATTAAAAATACTATGACAACCAGGTAGTGCTCAGATTAACTAAGCAATTCCACATGAGCACGCGTGTGAGCCTGGTACATATCACGATAAAGTGGTTTGTATCTAATAAGTATGTCTTCACAAGTACCTCCTTATCATAAGGATAGTTCAATTGCTTTCTTACTTCAGTGATATCCTGAATATTCATTGTTCACTTTTAAAAAAACATGATTCGACCTACAATATGTTTTTTATTAAAAAATAACTTCAATACCTGACTTTCTGAATTCTGAGTAACTGAGAATTTAGTATATCATCTATCCTATAGTGTGGGAGGCAGCACACTGCTATTGAGAGCGGGGCTTGTCTCAAATAACTAGGAGGCTCTGATTTTTTTTTTCGCATGCAGGAGAATTGTGTATCTCTAATTAACCCTAACGGGTTATATATCCAGCCCAGGCCCAATAGGCCCCTGACATACTCTAACAAAAACAGACCAAGCACAAGCCGAATCCACGGCCAGGAGCCCAGGAACAACCAAATCTACCATGTCTACTTCCCTTGGTCGTCCAAACACCAGAGGTGTGCCTGATCTGCAGCCTCCTGTGTTTCTAGACCATCCTTGCCAAGAGGACATCATGGACGCCTTGACCACCATCACACAGCTCTCTGCCAACAAGGTTGCAAAGGGGCCGCGTCCATCTCTGAACCAGGGTCTGCATTGCATCAGCAATTCAAACCCGATTTGTCATGTGAATACATAGGAAACCAATAGATGCTAGATTGTCCTGCTGGCCTGATCACAAGTGGGCACTACCAGGCTCTGATAAAACTCATGTTTGGTGGCCACTGTATTACTTACTTGTTTGCTGATAACCTTGAACAATACTCCCTCCGTTCACAAAAAAGATGCAATTATCACTTTTCAAGGAGTCAAATCATTTAAAGTTTGACCAAAAGTTTTATATAAAAAAAGTATTAACCTTTATGATACACGATAAATACACTAAATTAATTAAGAAATATTTTTCATAGTAAATCTAGTTGAAGATAAATGCTTTTCTCAAATACTTGAAGATATAAATGCTAATACTATTTACTATAATTTGGTCAAAACTAAGCTAGTTTGATTTGACTTGCACAAAATCCTATAGTTGCATCCTTTTTGTGGATGGATGGAGTACTATCACTATATTTATATAAAAGGATGACTAGATAAATCTGGAAAAGAAGACAAATTTGGAAATAGAGACACCAACCCAAACATACTAAGAATAGCCATATGCCTATATTAGTGAGTCATTGTTCTAGACGAATCTAATTTTGGCTGCTGAACTAGGAAAATCCAACTCCTTTCTATTCCAGTGCCAATGACACTTATGTCTGAACTTCCTGTCCATAACACAATCCACCTTTTCTAAAAATAAAAACATAATCAATGAATGACTTGATAACCTACTGTTCCAGACAAAAGAGTTTATTTGAATAAAAGATACAGAGATACGATATCATATATGCAAGCCAGAATCTAGTGAGGTTTATTTAATAGAGTAAACCTAGGAATTGGAAAAAAACTTGAATTGTGGAAATTTTGTAATATTTACCCTTTGCAGGTTTCTGTTTTGATGAACATGTTGAAATAGTTCTTTTCTATGAAGACATAGCAAATCAATTAGGAAGCAGACCCAAAAGACCTTGCTTCTCTGATAAATGTACTGTAGCACAAAGCAGGTGAAGCCGGAGAAGCTAGTGGTTTGAAATTTCATCCGGCTCCTGCTACAGCACACAGTATACACACAGTAGACCAACAATGTGGAAGCTAAACCTAGGACGAGTCCTCCAAAGAGGGCCCACATTGCACAATCAGAATACAGTGGCACTTGTATCTAACTGGAAAGAAGACATTTGGTACCATATAATGAAACACAACATCTAGTTACTCCAGAACACTAACTGCAGCAAGAACTTCTAGTTACTCCAGAACATTAATAGGACAATGCAGCATGCAGCATGAATATGCTTGCAAGATTATGCTCTTCACATTCATCTGCCAACAATTAACAATCTATCTATGAAAAAAACTAAAAAACAAAAGCAAACCTGATCAGGAATACACCGTACAAAAGCATTCTACCTTTACTAGACGGATCGCTGTCCTCTTTTCGGATGGGAGAAAATTGGAAGCATATGCAACGCGACAAGTCGACAAAATCGAACAAACCTTGTGTGTGTCCTGATATTGCCAAACACAAAAGCAGTAGAGAAGATCTAGGGGTGGGGACTGGGGGAATGAGTTTTGGCTTACGCCCTGTTTGCCGGGGATGACGCACTTCCAGACCATCAGATTCACGGTCCCATCCGGCAGCGTCTCCGGCTTTGCCACGAACCCCTGGAGGAATCAAATCAAACAAAAAGACGAAACGCCCCCAGAAGATTAATAACGGCAAAGGAACTAGGACAGGAGGGATGAAGCAGAGAGATGCACAGATCGTAGTGGCGCGCACATGGGGGTGGCTCTTGCGCCACGATTTGCGCTCCTCGGCCAGTCGGCCGCGGGCGATGCCACCAGATCCACTAGATGCACCAGATGCCATCCCCAGACCCTAGCTTTGCTTGCGCTCTCCTGAAATTTTGGGGACGGTTTGCGGCGGCTTCGGTTCGGCTCCCGGACTATACGTATATCTCCAAATCTCCAATGTCCCTTTATCATACGCATAATCTACCACTTTGAAGTTACCTCATGACTTCGGTGTTCAACAAAATATGCCTTACAATGTCAGGCTGACAACGTCGCTTATTTTCCAAAGTCTAAGGTTTCAGGAATTTGTTCAAACTAGACTACTCATTTAAACTACACAAAATTTCATAACTTTTCAAATTCAAGGTAAAACAAGTATTCTATGAATTTATAAATTATACTCCCTCCATATCAAAAATAAAAAATATTTTGAAAAAGGTTTGAGTCAAACATTGTTGGAGATATAAATCATGAATAGTTTTTAAGTTGTTGAGTTTGGAAATATTAAAAATTATATAAAAAAGATTTATCTTAAAAATTATTTTCATAAAAATATACATATATACTTTTTAATAAATACTTTTATAAAAAAAAAGTAAAATTAGTACTTTAGAGACCGTAATCGCTATGCTAAACATTTTTTATACAGAGATGGTCTATATTTTAGGATTTTTAATTATATTTTTTTGCAAGTACAAATATATATGGATAAAAAAAAAATTTGTAAAATGTTTTTGGTTTAAGAAAATGTTTCTGTTTGATTTATCTCCTTGAATTTTCAACTTAGGTCCTGTTTGGTTTAGGGACTTTTTAGTTCTTGAGACTTAAAAAAGTCCCTTTTAGTCCCTACCAAACCAAACAGAGATTTTTTGAGACTATTGCTCTATTAGTCCCTAAAAAGACTCTTTTGGAGAGACTTTTTTTTATTAGTTCCTATGACTAAAAAAAGTTTAGTCCCGACAACCAAAACAGGACCTTAGTGCGATTTATTTCTGATGGAGCGCCACATCAGAAAAAAAAGCACCATCAAAACCATTCCGGGTGCAAAAAGTTTGGTACATCAGGGAGGAAAATACGATGAGGGAAATAAATTATTTTATTTCCACACATTTTCTTTGCTTTAAAAGCTCCTAGGCCCATGTTAACAGGCAGGAGGCAACAAACTCACTGTTTTAATCAAGGCCCAAAACCCTAAGCACAGAAAAGCCCATTCCTCTCACTGAAGAAAACTCACCCAACCAAAACCCCCGGCCGGCGACCCTCCCCACCGATGGCCGCCGGCAAACCTACCGCGCCGCGCGCCGCCGCCGCGCCGGGGCCCGAATCCGCGGCAGAAGCCGAGCACCTCCTTTCGCTGGCTGAGTCGGAGCTCTCGGCGGGCCGGCTCCGGGCCGCGCGCAGGCACGCCCTCCGCGCCTCCCGCCTGTACCCGTCCTGCCCGCGCGCCGCGGTGGTGGCCACCGCCGCCAACGTGCTCCTCGCTGACGCCTCCTCCCACCACGCAGCGCTCCTGCTGCCCGACCCCGACGACCCCGACGCCTCGCCGCTCTCCGCCTCCGAGCTCCGCCGACACTTCAAGTCGCTCGTCAAGTCCCTCCGCGTCGGCCCCGACTACGCCGTCGCCTACCCCTCCTCCGCCGCCGCCGCCGCGGGAGGCGCTCGGCCGCGCCACTGAGGCCTACGATGCGCTCACCGCTCCGCCCTCCGGGACCTTCTGGACCGCCTGCGCCGGATGCCGCCTCCTCCACGAGTTCGAGCGCAAGTATGTGGGATACCGCCTCATCTGCCCCTCCTGCCGCCGTACCTTCCTCGCCGTCGAGGTTCCACCTCCGCCGGAGGCCGAACCCCCTGCGCCTGCGCCTGCGCCTCGGCGACCGCCGCCGGCCAAGAAGCCCAATACGGAGAAGCCGGAAATGACGCTCGCCGAGATGCAGCTCCAGCTCGCCAAGAAGAGGGGCGCAAAGGCTCCGGAGAGCTCTTCCCGAGACTTGGTGGCGGTGGATGATGAGGAGGAGGAGGAAGAGGAGGACGGCGAGGAGGCTGAGGCGGAGAACAACCATTCGGACCTGATGGCCGTGGAGGACTCTGACTTCTACAACTTCGACGCCGACCGCGGCGAGAGGTGCTTCAAGAGAGGCCAAATCTGGGCTTTGTACGCCGACGCCGATGGCATGCCACGCCAATATGCGCTGGTGGATGGCGTGCAGCGCGGCACCCAATTCAGAGTGCAGATACGGTGGCTGGATGGCGAGGAGGGGAAGCCATGTGGGCAGTTCAAGGTTGGGAGAGCAGAGACCGTGGATTCAGTGAACGTCTTTTCCCACCTTCAGGCCTGCGAGAGGGCGGCGAGGGAGGTGTACCAGGTCTATCCCAGGAAGGCCTCAGTTTGGGCGCTCCATGGTGGCAAGGAGGGCGATGCGGCGAGGACAAAGTATGACATTGTGGTGATGCTCAGTGGTTACGATGAGCGGTATGGTGCCAGCTTCGGATACCTGGAGAAGGTGGATGGTTTCAGGAGCATCTTCACACGCCGGGACGTAGGAAGCCTTGCTGTCCATTTCCTTCAGAAAGATGATCTTGGTGTGTTTTCGCATCAGATACCAGCCAGGAAGGTGCCCAAGGGCGAGGGATCGGCTCTGCCTCCCGGGATTGCTGGGAACTGGATCCTGCATCGTTGCCTCCTGAGTTGCTGCGCATCGGCGTCAAACCACCACGGGAATGATCTGGTTGTGGTGTAAAAGGTTGTTGCAGGTATTTTAGTTGATAGGATCGGCTGTGTAAAAGGTGCCCAAGTTGAGAGGAAGGGTGTTAGTTTGTTCTGCCATGTCAAATAGTGTAAGGATTTGTCTGATTTGCCAACTTTAGCTGGCACTGATCATGTTTATGATCCTTCTTCATAGTTTCCTAGGTAGCATGATGAAAGGTGTAGGTATTTGAGTTTCAAGTTCTGCCACCCATGATCTATCACATGAACGATTTTTTTCGTATTGAATTGATGGCTGACTCTACACTAATCTGGTATATGAATGATTCTTATGAACTTGTTCCGCGATATTAGTTCTACTAATGTATTTGATTCTTATGACTCTACACAAGCATACATTTGTTTCTTTTGCATCCAGATTTTCTTCAGGTGTATGAATAGGGCAGCAGGGGCTGATTTTCTTGGCAGGTTGATGCGTAGCGTAGTTAACAAGGAAGTTGCGAGGGCAAGGGAGCAATGCTGTTGTAATATTATGCAAATGTAACTATACTTTGTTTCTTTTGCATCCATATTTTCTTCAGGTGTATGAATAGGGCAGCAGGGGCTGATTTGCTTTGGCAGGTTGATGCGTAGTTAACAAGGAAGTTGTGAGGGCAAGGGAGCAATGCTGTTGTAATATTATGCAAATGTAACTATACTTGTGACTGCATCTCATGGGCAATACAGACCCCTTCATTTGCTCCAGTTTCAAATCACAAATGCCAATCCAAGGTCAGTGCATGAAATGCTTCGCCGAAGTAGATTTCAGATGCTTCCAACCACAACGTTCAAGGGAGTGAAATCAAGTGAATTCAGAGTTTTTTTTTTTTTTAATTCAAATAGAACTAATGCTGGTACAGAGTTGACTGAATCTCGGGGATATCGGAACGGCTGATGTAGGAAATGGGGAAACAATTTGATTGACAGAGGGCATCCCTGCATTCATAATTCTTCTCTAGCAACTCGATTGTTTCTGTTTTAAAATGATCTTATTGTTATTTAGAAGCAACGTTATGGTTACAACCTTTCAGTAAAAACAAACTTATTTCTAATGGTGTTTAGAAACAACTTTTACCGCTCCTTTTATTAGGATATGGTTACAAACTTAGAGTGTGCAATGAAAGTACGAATCATGAAAGTAAACCTCTTCTTGTATTTGAGCCTATATTTGAAAATTGTTGATCAAAGATTTTTAAAAAGTTTGACTGGATCTGGGTCTGTGCATATGTTGTTTAAGGGGAAAATGTTCTACTTTGTTGTGAAACAAAGTCTCCTCAACAGTATATGTATAGAGACTTTATTGTGTGGCCAATTATGAAGAATCAGAGGAGAGAGTTAAGGAGTTCATACACTGTAGCTAGGGTTTTCTTACAGCTCCCTCCTATAAATAGGAGGTACTTACAGTTGTAACACATGAGAAAGAAAGAGAAATGCTAAAATTATCAGTGAGGCATTATGACCGAGACAAACACAATATATCAATTATCAACGAACAACGATATCGATGGCATCACAATTGCAACACAAGGCTCAAATTGCCATGTCTCCAAGAAATGCTAAAATGACCTTCGAACGGAGGTTCCAAAAAAAAAGAAGTTTCTAGGTGTCGACTACTCGACTGTCCAGGCAGCCCAGCTATCTCCTTTGTGATTTGTGACACTTGGAGTTAGGGGTTACCACTTTACAGGGGCAAAACAATTTGTTAATATCGATCGTACACCAACACTCTGTTGATAGGCCATAATAATAAGACGTAGTCGGAGTGCAGTTTAGCAGTTCCAATAAGTGTACGGCTAACTGGACAACATAGTTAAATACAATCATGACAAGTTCCACTATACCAAAATAACTACTTGGTTAGCAGCAAGTGTGCTATAGAAGTCCACGGCTACACCAGCGAAGGATACCTCTTGGCTTGCTCACGGACACGTCTCTTGTATTCTGGCATATTCTGCAAATGACAGTGAATCGCACAGAAGAACACAATGATAAGCGTATAATCATATAAAAAAATAGAGAATTCTCAGGTAAGTTATTTTAAGACCTTTACAAAGACATCATAAGCAAGATCCTGTGCAGGAGAGGCTGGATTTGGGTTATCCAGTAGCTTCTGGATGCCTATAAGAATTTGTGGCACTTTGATAGAAGGCGCCCAAGCCTAAGAAATTAGTCATGAAGGCCATGTGATGTTATTTGAATGATATAAAATTGTAGTGACACTGAAAAAGAAGAAAGTGTCTGCTCAGTTGAAACTTACATCACCAAGTATTGACAGGCATACATCCCCGAATCATAGACATTGACATGGAAAAACCTTCGTGGAAACTTGCAGGTTGGAGGTTTACTTGGGTAATTTTCAGAGAAATGGAGCGTAACTGGGAAATATCCACCTTCCCAATCAGTCTGCATAAAGATGAATCAAACACACGATCTTAGTATGTGCTAAGACAGTTTGGGATGGAGCGGATGAGTAGAATGACAATTTGTTGTAACACGATGAGAGGAAAACTATCCACCAATAGAAAAATAGTGGTATTATGAAAACAGATTTGCGAGTGTATAACAAAAAAAATATTGAATCGAGAACCAGTAAAAATAAAGAACATTTACAAGTAAAGCAGAACAACACATGGGGCCAAAATCATAGGCTTCATGTAATCCTTCACGACCTTAGCACCACTTAAACTCTTGCACACCAGACCAGAGGGAACACCAAAATTTTGTTATGGTAGAATAGGACCATAAACTCTTCTATACAAGAGAAAACCCTGAATATATTATAGTAGAATTTTACTGTGTTTTTCTATGCAAGCAGAAAATCCTGATTTCTTAGTGGAACAGCTCATTTACGCAAGAGTAGATACATGGGTTCTTTCCAAACTTTACCTTTTAGTCATATATTTTATGCTAATTTCCAGGTGAGACAGGAT
The DNA here is from genome assembly GCA_015847255.1 of Hyparrhenia diplandra. Taxonomy (NCBI): domain Eukaryota; kingdom Viridiplantae; phylum Streptophyta; class Magnoliopsida; order Poales; family Poaceae; genus Hyparrhenia; species Hyparrhenia diplandra. Next base: position 31,322 of record JADLZK010009610.1, on the reverse strand, counting down.
CAGACCATATGTGCACACGACAAAAACTGAACAATGATCCCACACTTGCTAAGATTGTCAGGTGTCAACCAGAGTACCAGCATACATGAAAGGGTTGATAAGCTCTTATGGTTTTTCATTCTTACACCTTACTTGATAGAGCATCAGATTGTCCAACACATCCAGCAGCATTGTTGGCTTGGCCACAATGACAGGAAACTGTGGAGGTTCTATGTCACTTAAGCTGAAAGGCTATGCATTTTTAAAACCTGAGTTCGTTGAAAAAACATGAAAAGATGGCAAGATTTTACCGTGTTATGTTATTAGAAAGGAGTAAAAATAAAGGATACCCAAAAGACACTTACAATCCCTCTACCACCAGCACTCCTAGATTCTTAAAATCTTGTCAGATTTGCTTTGCATGTTTCTGTTTTGGGACAATAGACTAAAATGGTTTTCCCCTACCAATACATAATCGGACAGTTAAAGTGGAGTGTCAGAGATTGCTAAGTCGTTATGGAAAGTTTCACATGTCATCAGAATAATGTGGCACTGGCAAACAATTGGAAAAGCTTCATTTGGCTTCCAAACAAAATAGATGAACATCTATGAACAATGACAGGGCTAGCGTCTATGGACAATGTTGCAGGATTAGACTCATTGTATTCATTTCCCAACCTTAAGCAGTACAAAAATGTTCCAGATGCAGTAGTTGGAAGGGTTTTCGCAGCCCAGAAGCAAGTGCTCAGGATCAAGTACTGCAAACCCCTAGTGAAATAGCCTAGTCCCCTTATTTAGCCCTTTGGCCTCACACAATGATGATCAGATCTAGTATCTTAGCTAGTACAAAGCATGGATATATCCTTCTCCATTTACCCTTTCTTAGAATAAATCGGTTTATATTTTTTCAGGTTGAACAAAAGTCAGACACATTCGACGGAACACGTGACAACTGCCAAACACACTGCAGCACATGCGGCATTGCAGAAGATTTTTTTTTTTTTTTTTTTTTTTGGGGGTGGGGGGTGAAGGTCTGGGGAGTGAGATGAAGCTTACGCCTTCCTTGCCGGGGACGACGCAGTTCCAGAGCATTAGGTTCACAGAGCCATCCGGCAGCGTCGCCGGCTTGGCCACGAACCCCTGAAAGGAAGAACAAGCAAGCATCGCATCAACTCCCCAATCTTAAAACAGCAACGGAGCGTGGATCTACTACACTAGCAGTAAGAAGGTGCGGCGAGGATGATGGCGCGCGCGCACGCACGAGGGGTGGCTCTTGCGCCACGCCTTGCGCTCCTCGGCGAGGCGACCGCGGGCGGCGCCTCCGTACGCCATCCGACGAGCTCCCGCTTTGGCGCGCTGTGCCTGTCCTTTTGGGGAAATCGCGCGAGAGCAGTGGTGGGAATGGGATGCAAGTTGATGTTTGCCCGCCGCTCGGTTCGGCTCCCGGTGTTGGAATGCAGTTGGCGGACCGAGGCTTTTCTCCTCTTGGGTCTTGGCGTGGGCTTGGGTCTTCTCTCTCAGCAACTCAACAGCTTGCTACTGTTAGTTTGACAATTGTCCTTGTTTGTCAACTCAGAACTCTGGATGCCAAGTAAAAAAAGGTTTTTTTCAATAGTTTGACAATTTTGGTTGGTAGTTGGGTTTTGTCTTGGACACCACCGGTGAGACTCGGCTAAATATAGTATTCAACAAAGGGACATACAAGCGCCATGCATGCCAATTGCCAAAGCTCCCAACACGCTAAATATATGCGCCGGAAATGTAATTGCTAAACTCACTAAATTGCCAAACCGATTTGCCAAATTTTTGGAGCATCATTTTAGAGCTTTTGACAAAAAAATACAAATGCCAAACTCATTTGCATAACTGTTGGAGATGCTCTTACCACTACCAGCCCATGCTCTCTCTTGACGTTTTTTGGCAGTAAACAAAAGAAAATGACTCTTATTTTTATCTTCTCAATTTTTTATTATCATAGTGTCGTGGTTGAATATGGCGGATATACCACGGACCGCGAAAATCGTATGGCTTGTGTGGGACTTCGATGACCTAGCTCAAGGGACACAAGATTTATACTGATTCGTGGCAATCGGGCACCCTAGTCCGGTCCGGTCCGGAGTCACTATGTGGTCGAGCTCAAACGCCAGACGGGGGAGAATACAAGCCGGTCGAGAGAGGGAGGCCGGCTCCCAAGTCTCTGCGAGTGATGTGTGCGAATGCCGATGTCGTGAAGCTCTATGTGAGTTGAGCTTGAGTTGTGCTCATTGTGCGAAGTTGAGCCGCTTGCCCTTCCCAACGCCCATCCGGGCCCTTTTATAGTCGCAAGGATTCACAGGCGTGCCGTGGGAAGGACCATGGTGAAAAGAAGAGGTAAAAAGCGCCGGCCGTGTGAATGCAAAGGCCATCGCGCCGAGGTGCGCGCTGTTGTTGTCGCGGCATCGCCGACCGCCCTTGTCTTCCGTCCGCTTGCTAAGGCGGGGACGGAATCCCGCCACCTTTACAAGTACACAAAGTTGGGCGAGTCACCGAGTCGCCTTGGGCTTGCGTACTTGATAGCCGGTGTGCATCGCTTACACCTCCATCAAAGGTGCTACGGCAGAATGCGCCTCCTCCGCGGGTCGCATGATTTCCTTTCGCCATCACGCATCGATGCATCACGCCGACCGAGGGAAGCAAAGGAGCTTGACGCAGGCAATCGCGTGGATTGATTTGATGGGTGCTTGCCTCCCGCGTAAGGTAATGACTTTTGTCCGCAATGGTCGGGCGAAAGTGGTGGAGTCGATGGATGGGTCGCGTCCGGCCGAGGTTATGACGACCGCTGTCGCGATGAAGTCGCGGCGCCAGTAGCCGCATTGCACTCGACAGCGTTAGTCGGTGACGCCATGGTAGTGGTCAAGGATGGTTGGCGGACCGACCAGGGCCCATCGACGGACGAGCCCTCCGCCTTTCCCGAGATACGGTGCGCATACAGCGGTCCCGTTAGTCGCGCCGACATTGCTATGAGTAGTGAGGACGCTGGAGACCCGCTTGTTCCGCACTCGCATGGACGGAGACAAGGGTGTGGCGCCCTTGCGACTAGAAGTCGCGCCGGCCCCCGTGGCCACGCTCCTACCGCACGGGGACGGAGCGAAGCGTGAGTTTGCGACTAGAAGTCGTGCGGGCTAGGCGGACACGACTCCTACCGCACGGGGACGGAGCGAAGCGAGACGACTCCTACCGCGCACGGGGCGGAGCGGCGAGCTCCCTACCGCGCTAGACGGAGCGGCGTGTGAGTCGGCCCGGCTCCTAGCTTGCGCACACTAGTAACTCGCAGGCCACACGGGACGAGGGTCCGTTTTGAGATGATGGGTCGCTTGGCCGACCCTCGAGGTTGCAGTGGGCGGCGGAGAATGTAACCATCTTGGGCCGAAGTTGTTGGGTTTTATTTGGGTAGCCCGAATATAGATACCCGACACATAGTACCGTTATTTTCTCAAACTTCAAAACCAAGTAAGCTGCCTCTCTTAACTTTTAAAAGACTATTTAAATTAATCCCCTATGCTTGTTACAGGTGGTTTCAAGGTGGTTTGTCATTTGTAAAAAAAAAATCTAGTAAACACTTGAATATAAGGTTCTTAAACTACAAAATGTATCTATAAGGCTATTAAGATTTTGATAAAAACTTATTGGGACATCCAAATAAAAAATTTGGAGATTGCTAAAACAAATCTAGAAACTTCTAGAGACCCAATTTGGCTCTAGGGAATGGAAATAATATCTAAAAAAAATTTAGAATGTTTTAATCGATGTCTAAACGCATTTAAAAAATTCTCCATAATAAAAACATGATATGTAACTAGCATGGATAATGCATTCATGTTGGTTGAATCTGTTTTTTTGTCATCAAGTTTATAGCAAGACATTTATAGTGATTGGAAAGTTTTGCTACTTTTTAAGAAAAATCTAGATATTTTTTCCATTTTCCTAGGGCTAAATCTATTTTGAGATATATTTCATGGTTATAAATATTTGTTTAGTTTCTTTGGTCTATCTCTATGTTTTTCTCATAAGTTATAGACTTGGAGACCAATTTTCTGATCTAATAACCTTTATTCGTTTCTAACAAATTAAAATGGTTTTCATGTACCAATAATTGACTTGGACTCCAAGAATCCGCCCGATCGGGCTCATATTTTACGCGCTATATGGCCTATCTGGACACCGAACGGCTTGGCCTACCGGCCTGAAAAGGGGCACACTGGTACCTATACTGTCCTCCCCATTCGGTTATACCTGAGCAAAATTAGCCCGACCCGACCCGGCCCGCGGGCCTGGCCCGAGCCCGACGGGTTTTAGCCCGCCCATGAACCTTATGGACAGGGCCTGGGCAGAGATTTTGAAGCCCGCAAAAATTTTCTTGGCCCGAACTAGGCCCGAAATACATTTTTAGCTACTTTGTAGTGTAAAATACGCGGGTAGCCCGCCCAAGCCCGAACCCGGCCCGAGCCCGGCCCGAAAAAGCTAGGCCCGACTTGCCCAGTGGGACGTCATGGGTAGGATTTTTTCGGCCCGAATAACCGGGATTTTTTCGCCCGCCCGAACCCGACCCGGCTCGAAAAATGCTCAGGTATACTGTCGGCCCTCCAGTCTTTGAAAAGGTGCCCAATCTACAATCAAGGTCATGTCGGTTGATAAGTCCGTTTTACTTTTTCAACCCTTAATTTGACCACTGCCTTATTCAAAAAATTTATACAAACATAGTCATAATTTAATTTATTCTTAAAGACCTTTTGTTAATAAAGCATGCCACAATAAGTGATATTTTGCATAAATTTTTGAATAAGACAAGTGATCAACCTTCGATTAAAAAGTAAAATGAACTATAATTTGAAATGGATATAGTATATTTGATGGATTTTTTTTAATGATGGAGCAACTAAGTGCTCTCTATTATCTACCTGCAGCATGCTGTTGCTTTTGTCTTCTCTGCTGTGACCATTTTTTAACCTTCCTGTTCAGCTTCAATTCCAGCAATAATAATAATAATAATAATAACCATGTTACGCTGGTAATGGAATCCGGAACAGCCAGTTACGAAAATGGGAAATGTGAACTCATATTCGCAAACACTAAAAGCTTGTTTTATGTAGGACAAGCCACTGAAATGCATTTTAATGGTTCGAACAAGCCTATTGAAGTGATGAATAAAATAAGCACAGTCGTGACAATATCCAATGGTTTGGTGGCAGATGGTCCAAAGTTACACCAGTGAAGGGTAACGCTTGGCCTGTTGACGAACACGCTTCTGATACTCCGGCATATCCTGCAAATGACAATGAACGGCACACAGGAAAACGCAATGGTAAGCGTCTGACTGAATTGTAAGGATGAAAAATTCATACAATAGTATTTTAAGTATTAAATTATATATAAAAAAGTAACCTTTGTAAAAAGCTCGTAGATTGAGCGCTGTGCTGGGGAGTCCGGATTTGGATTATCAAGAAGGTCCTGAATGCCGATTAGAATTTGCCGCACTGTGATAGAAGCCTTCCATGCCTGAAAGGAATAGATATTAAGAAAATGATGTCCCTGTGATGTTTCGTGTATGACATGTAAAAGTGATATCGTCCTTTCTTTTTTTGTGTGTGAAACAACTGATATCATGCTGCAAATAAAGTTAACAGTCCAAGCTTACGCCGCCAAGGATCGACAAGCATACTGAACCAGTCTTGTAGATATTCATATGGAAGAAATTTTCCGGAAACTTGCAGTCGGGAGGCCTGCTTGGGTAGTCTTCAGTAAAATGCAGAGTCACTGGGAAATGTCCCCCCCAATCAGTCTGCATATATATAGAGACATAATTATGAAATGTTATTGGACAAGATAATAAGGAAAAGGTCAACAAATCTATGCCTTAAAACTTAAAATGGCAAATTAAAAGAACTGCTGTTCTATATTATAATTTTATAAAGGGAGGAGTCGAGACTCAAGACCTTGGCCTAAAAAGAGATACATTGTTGAAGTAGCTTGCAAGCATTTTCTATGTGTCAATACAATTCAACACTTGAAATATGGAAATTAATGTGTAATTCGATTTCGTTCCAAAGCTAGTTGCATGGTCTCCAAAACCCTCGCGAGTCGATCGAGGCTAGCCGCTAGCGAGAACACCTATCCTGCGACGCGCTCTTCGCGTGGTGCTTCTTCGCATGAAAGTCGACAGGTGGCCATGATATTGAGGACAGAATTGAGTTTCCGTGCGTCACGCCTGCAAAGATTGCTGCCGTGCACAGCACAGCGCTGCGGAACAGAGAGAAGGATACGTGCTCGGGGTGAGTATTGCTTACTCCTTTCTTGCCGGGGACGACGCAGTTCCAGAGCATGAGGTTGACGGAGCCATCCGGCAGCGTCGCCGGCTTGGCCACGAAGCCCTGCAGAAGAAGATAAACAAGCATGGCCATCAACGCTCCAGCATTAAATCTGCGACGTAGCGTAGATCAGCTTGCTACAGGAGGAAGAGGGCGCGCACGCACGTGGGGATGGCTCCTGCGCCACGACTTGCGCTCCTCGGTGAGGCGGCCGCTGGCGACGCCTCCGGAAGCCATGCCCGCTGAATGGATCAAGGAGAGCAGCGGCTGCAGCGCGACGAAAGACGACGCCTGAGTCGCCTGGTGGGTTGCGATAAATAGGAGGGGTCGACGGGAGTTATACCGCGGCCCGTGGGTGGTGGTGGAGTGCCAACCGACTCGTCGACTACCCGAGGTTTTATCCCCGTTGGCGGCGGCGGCCCTGCCGCTTCTTCTCCTCTTTCCTTTTGTGTTATTATTATTACTAGTATAATGCCCGTGCTAACGCTACGGTAAAACATAAAACAAAATCCATTAAGATTCAGTATTGGATAATCAAATTTTTTTATCACAGTTAAATATACAAGTCTACAATTATAAGCGTTACAGTAAAATTTTATAGCAAAACATTGAACGAAAAGATAATTTTATCGCTCCGTTGCAGGATGGTGAACGGGCCTTATGTTTTACTGTAAATTTCGTAAGCATAAACCAGTGACTTATAGAAAAGGATCATGTCTTCAACCTTGATATTATATTAGAAAAAATTGCATACGACTACTTTGTAAATAAAATAGTTCTGATTCCCTCCACTGCCGGCATGTGCTTACATGATCAGCAGAAGTATAGCACCTTAGCCAAATACAAGTTACCCTTGAGGCTTTCATATGCAATTTAGACGGTATCAGAATATAGTATTAAAATTTAGCGAGGTCGGCTGTTGTCGCTGCCTCTCTGCAGTTGGGCTGAGCCCTTGTCGCCCTTCCTCACACACAGTGACAAAGATGTATAGCCGTTCACCTCGCCCTTTGTCACTCTGCAACGTGTCACAAAATGTATTAGTAATAAAGCATACTATAAGTGGCAAATTTGTTCACATCCCACAGAACATGATAATACAGTGTACTGCTTGTTCCCAGCAAATACTCTGAATCATGAATCAGACAATTCAATCATATACTGTATTAAGCATAAATAGATAGAATTCAGCAATTAGATAGAATCCATGCTTTAATACAGGAAGCCTCTGTATATCTCATAAAAGTAATAGAATCCATCTGAGAATTTCCATAAAGCATAATAGTCACCCTCCGTTAGATCAGATCAAATAGAAATAACCAATTAGCTTAAGTTGGGGTGTGTGCTCAAACAAATGCTCACATGTGATGCTTTATAATACCTACATTTAACATACTTCAAAATTACACGCTTGAATTGAAAGAGGGAAATACAATGGTCACCCTCCGTTAGGTTCCTTCCCGTGCTTCCTCCAGGCATTTCAACAAACATGTTGTGTGCAGTGGCCATATCACACCAAAGGGATCTTGGGGCTGTAATGCTTGAGGGATCTTTCATTTTTGTACTCCTTTCCTACACGACTAACACGGACAGATGGCAGATGCAGCCATGTCAAGGCACAAAGCAGCAGCAGTCTTCAAGCTACCCTATGAAAGAGTCGTTGCGTCAAGAAAAGAAAACGACCGCACAATTCCATGGCAACACTTGGTGTCTCATAACTGCAGGAAGCAAACTGAGGTTTATCAGTAAGACAACTCACATTTAAGGCCACACTCCTTGCTGAACCCAAAGTAGCAATGACATTCTCCTTGACGACAAACTTGTAAGAACAATTTTAAGCTAAGGGGTGCCACAAAACTTATTTATTCAGCATGTCCTAAATGCACAGAATTCAGAGTAAAACACAGAGTTAATATAAGAATGGTCAGAAATTCATGTTAAATAATGACAGAAGGATCAACCATATTCAGAAAGCACACACACACCATATGTACCGCACAAGGGTAAAGATTGGTGAGAAGGATTACAGATGAGACCTAATGCATAAGCAAGCACTGTATGAAATCAAGCAACCAAATGATTTTATTTGCTTATAAGTGGATTAAAAGAAGGATGAAGCAGACCATGTGCATTCTTAATTTTAAAAACATTCAGTTTGTAACTGGAAATCTAATAAAGGATTAGCCTACGCCCAATGAACAACTATGATTCTGAATAGAAAAGACATTCAGTTTGTACTTGGGAATCTAATAAGGACATATTCTAAATAAAGAAGACATTCAGTTCTGCATACATGTGAATAGAAAGAACAATGTAAAAAAGGAACTGCTGCTCCTTAAATAAAAGCCAAGGAACAACCAAATCATCTGATGTTGAGTAGGTTCTCTTTGCCCCCAAAAAACAAGGGGAAAGAGAAAAATACAATTACACAGGTATAGGAATTTGAAAGTGAAAAATATAATTAGGAAAGCTGCACAATTTTTACATGGTTAGTAATTCACATCAGGTGACACCATTCAAACTGCATTCTGAGTGTTCAGACAGTTCCCACCATACCATTACTTTGTTGTAGAACACCAATGAAAGAATATGTTGGCACAAAAATGTGTTTCTATCACCATTGTCTTTTGAGTACATTGGAGTGTTACATTGCAGGCTGAACTGCAGATGCCAAGAAAAGCTGACAAACATTGCTAGAAAGAACTTTTTAACCGTTTTGTGTTAACAAACTATAATCCTAAGAGCAGATCCATGCAATTATTAATAATTATGGAAACGGCACCAAATTCCATTCAAGCAATACGGACAGAAAAATTAAAACCTCATACCCTGTGGATAATGGCCTGGGTGCACAAGCCAACCGAGAGCATCTATTTCAGTTTGAAACGCATCCAGGAACTTCATGAGCCAGTTCAGCGCCAAGCCGCCAACATATTTTAGAGCCTGCAAAAGTTCTTTTCGACTCAGCCCCTCAGATCCAAACATGCAGACTTCTCCAATGCATTCCACTCATCACCTGTAGCAATCTATCACACTATGCAAAAACCAAATAGCCCCAACACAAACCATATCACTATTGCGCTGCAGGGTTAATTGAATAGCTGACATTCCAATCGGGATAGATCTTTACCTTGATCTTGGAGTCTGGGAGCCCAACGATTCCAAGCAGCAACGACACGGTCAGTGTGACTCCGTATCAGGAATGGAGCCTGCGGGCAAAGACGAATCATGGGGGCTCATGGCTCGGGACAGATGTAGGATTTGATAGGGAACTCACAGCAAAGGGAGACGAGTTCGTTGGAGTAGAGCCTACGGCGCACGGATCACCGGGCGATCGTCCATCCATAGCGGCAATGTCGAGGGCTTTCCCCACTTCGCCCCTAAATTCGAAGTCGAAGCGAAGTCCGCCGCAATGTCCAGCGCCCGAGACCGCTATCACCGTCCGCGCTCTATGATCAGCGTCGCCCGTTCCTTCGTAAATCCGCTACGACGAGATAACGCCCATGGCGCCGAGATCGCACCCAAAGCGCCGCCGCCGCGATCCAGCCGCCGCCGCGATAGCCAAATCGCGCCGGGCCGCCATCGATCTGTCGATCCCGTCGGCCGGGCGATCCCGGTCTCCGTGGCAGATGAGGAAGGCGTCGTCCGTCGATCCCATCGTTGGCGATCGCGGTCTCCGTCGGCGGATGAGGGAGGCTTGTTTTTTTTTTTTTTTTTGCAAGTGATCGATGGATTCAACGCCGGTCGCGAGCACAACTTCGGCGGGGGCGGTGAGGTTGTCAGACCCATCAAACTTTTAATCTTAGCCCTCCAATCAAATGACGTTGTTTCATGAGCCGTTGATTTCGTGAGCCCTCAAGTGGGACATTATAGTAGAGATATTGTTATTATTAAATATTATGTAGTTTTATCAGGCAATGTTTGTTTTCAGGAATTGCAAGGATTTAGAAAGCAATTTAACAACGAGATGGGAAGTACATTCTAGATATTTGTTTCAATTCTTGGGATATTGGGATCTAAACATGCCTTTAAAAAACACTCTTTGGATAGGATAATAATCTTTTCTGTCCAAGCGGAAGAGAGGAGCATGACTCAATTTCTTCTCCCCATGTCTGTTACAACTACTTACCGGCCCGTGCCATACGAATTCTCGGCCCAGTGGGTGTGGGTCTGAATAAACAGCCCAATATTATTACTTTAGGGAACGGTGCGGTAAAAAAAAAAAAAAAAAACTAAGGTTGAACTAGACTGGATCAAGCGATATATTATGATACAAGATATATGATACAAATCTCTTTTAAACCGTCTAACTTGCCTCTTTAAATGTTTTTTGACCACGTCGACGCCCTACATAACGTGTCATCTATGAGGGAAATTTTGGTTTTAACTTAGGGAAAATACTAGACTAGTATTTTTCCCCCTAAAATCATGCTCTACATTTTTGTTCCTTGCTTAGAATTATCTGAAGCTTAGTATGAAATTGGGCCAAATATGAAACCGAGGATGCAGGCCAAGATAATCCTTGCACGCCATAACAGGAGTATCATCATGCAACGCGCTATGCAAACTGCAAATAACCTTTTCTCAACGTCTTGTTTAGCCATCGAGATAGGCACGGAGAAATCTATCAACAGATAAATAACAAAAGTGTATCCTAAATACTCGGAATGATCCATCGCGAATTCTTCCTGAATCCCTTGGTTCCAAGTTCTTGCATTGGTGTTCTACCTGGAATCCTTTGGTCAGTTGCGTGGAGAACGTAAGACCTTTTTGTTCCATACAAGAATTGAACAAGACTGCGTGATCCATGAAAGAATAGACAGCATGTTAAAGACATACAGCGAGTTACAGTGTTTACAGTTTAACTACAAAGAACTTACGGCCGTATACAAGTACAACTAGGACCTCCAGTGTTTACGTCCTCCATTATTTCAACCAAGGTATTACCGCAGGAAAAATTACATAAAGAATGTTAATCGAAGTTCCTAAAGAAGAGAAAATTGAAATTACAAACAATTCTTTTCCTTACAAGGTTTCCAGTCTCTGCACCGTGTCACAATGTGGCACAGTACTCGCTCTCGAGCTCGTCCGGCGTGGTGCGCGAACCGGCCGCTGACGGCGCGCGCACGTGCCCGACCATGGACACGCGCAGCGCCTCCTCCTCGTAGGCCCGCCGCTCCATCTCCGCCATCTCCGACTTGCGCCGCTGGATGCTGACCACGGCCACGGCGACCATCCCCAGAAGCACGGTGCCGCCCGCGCCCAGCGCCGCGCCGAACAGCGCCAGCTTCCACTTGCTGACCTCCCCGATATCCGCCTCCCCGGCGCCGCCGCCGCCGCCACCGTCGCCGGCTCCCCACGACGAGCGCGAAATGGCCCTGGTCCGACGCGTGGCAGGTGTTGGTCCCGTCCTCCACGTCCGTGACGGTGACGCTGCCGTTGAGCCCCACGGCCATGCAGAGCGCCGCGGCGCCCGGCTGGAGCGTCGGGATGGCCACGGAGAAGTTGACGCGGATGGCGTCGCGCGTGAGGTCGATCTCCAGCGCCGCCGTGCCGTTGCGCCGCGCCAGGCCGTAGAACATGAGGCCGAGCACCGGCGACGCCAGGCGGTACCCGGCGCCCACCGCGTACTCGTCGTACACGGAGGAGAGGTTCCCGAGGTTGACGCGCACCGCGATGAGGTGCGCGATGGCGCGGCCGCGCACGGCGAGGCCAGGCGGCACGGAGAACTCGCCGAACCGCCGGACGCCGTACCTCCGGAGGCTCCCCGCGCGGAACCGCGCCACGGTGGCGTCGACGCCCGACAGGCTCCCCGGTAGCGAGAGCGGGTACGCGACGCCCGTCCTCCGGTGCCGCCCGTGGTACCACTCCTCGGCGGCCTCCTGCACGACGTCGTCGAGCAGGACCGTGTCCTGCAGCTGCAGCTCCTGCTGCTGCGGAACGGCAAGCGCAACGGTCGCCGAGAGGAGCAGCAGGAGAAGGAGCAGAACACCTGTCGTCATGGCAGCTGGAAATAGAAGCGGTGGCGTAATACAGGGACAGCATGGGGACATTTTAGTTGGACGAGTGAAAGCGAGCATGATGGCGACGCGAAAAGCTTCTTTGTAATGGCGTAGCATCAGCCGGAGACGCACTGTTACGGCTGTGACTTGTGATGGAAGCATATGGCACCGTGAGTCTACTCTTGTGTTGGATTACTGTGTTGTTGTAACAAAACTTTAATACTCTGCTTAATGAAATACGCGGAATAGCACGTTCTCGAGAAAGAAAAGCATATGGCACTGTGAGGACGGATAGGTTTCGATCTGGGTTAACTGCAGGAGAATAATGTATGTGCCATTGTACGGGAGGGAGCGTGATGGCAGGATGGCGTGTGATTTATTACCGGGCCAAAGTGTACGTAGGGGTGTGGTTTGCAGGGACAGGACGGGATTAGGTTTGTCGTAGAGCTGTTGATTAGCCCCGGTGGTGACCGACCGGTGAGGAGGTAGTAGTAAAAGCTCGCCACTTGCGAGACATGGATTGGGGACGAAGGTTCTTCATCAGTCCAGCTATAATCATGTCCCTGGAACTCTTGGGTGGCAGCAGGGGAATTGTCAAAAGGAAGGAGGCCGTCCCTCTTTTTTGGGGGAGAGAAGAAGGAGCTCCTGCTCCTGCAATCGAACGTTCCATGGAAGGAAGCTATTCCTAGCTAGCTACTCTGCAACAAGGTGTGTCTGAACTCTGAAGTCTGAACAATGAAACATGAAAAGGCACCCTTTTCTTCGTCCAAGATTTCAGAACATTCTGCTCTTTCAGTAGGAGGGGAAGGCGCCGTCTGATTTGCGAGTAGAGTAGTGATCTGATCTCAAAAAGATTGGTTACTCAATGCACTGTTGTCTATGAGTTATTCCGTTGCGAGTACATTTATGTAGGACGTACCTATACGGTTTGGGGGAATTCAGAAGCATGACAGTACAGTTTACTACACACCCCAGGCTACTATACAAAGTGGAAAGATGGAGTACTGGTGAAACTATTATCCACAAAACTTCGCTACCAATAGCTTCTGATCTTCATTCTTACTTGACCATTTGGGATAGATTGATTCACTTGCTGCTTCTCTGAGTCTGCACTTTTGCAGAAGTGTTGGTCTGAATCTGAAAATCTACAGCAGTCAGTAGGTCTGCCGTCAGTTTTCAGTGACTTGGCGGAATGATTGGGAGTGTGTGCAACTGGACGGACGGAGGCAGCAGCAACTCCCTCTCCTCTGCTGCGCGATTTGATCTGGATGAAATGATTGCGCGGGCATCGGCGTGCTCGCGGCACCATTAGGCTTGCCCACGAATTGTCTCCTCGATCCATTGGGCGTTATTATTGAGGGCCCAAACGAGCAGTGCGTCACAACAGTGCTACAACGGTCGTCACTCGTAAGGCATTAACGCATGGGTAAAATGCAATCCTCCTGCATAAAATTTTGCTTGGATCAGGCGCATCGATCGAGCTCTGAAATAGAGTTTTTTTTTTTTTTTTTTTTTTGCTACCACCACAAAAAAAATCACACAAAACACCAACTACCAATGACCGAAAATTCCCTAATTAGGCAATCACAAAAAAAAAGCCCCCAACTACAGAGGCAGAGCCGAATGTGGGGAGGGAACTGCTGCGCTTGGCGACTGGTGCTTGCTGGGCTCACTGACTAAGGCGTCTTCTTAAGCGCCTAACTGATGTGATGATGGGCCTGGCCCATAGCAGAAGCCCCTGTGGAATGAAATCTTCAGGTGGGCTGTTATAAAAAAAAAAATCTTCAGGTGGGCTTACTTAGCTCCCATTGATTCGTCGAGGGGAAAAGACTGCAAAACTGCAGGGGTAACTGGTCTCATGTGACTTATTAACGGTGACCACAAACGCTCCCCTGCCCCAAACGCTACCCACAAACGCTCCCCTGCCCCAAAGTCTACTTTCGGTCCTCCAACTTTTTTGAAAGTCGATTTTGGTCCCTCAACTCAAAACCGGACAAAAGCAGGTCCCTCAACTTTTCAAACCGTGCGGATTTCGTCCCTCGGCGGGTTTGGGCGGTGGTTTCGCTACAGTAACTCCGGTTTTGCTACAGTGCCTGTGGTTTCGTTTTTTTCCCTTTTCTTATTTATTTCGGCTGAATCTTTCAAAAATCATAGTAAATCACGTAAAAATCGTAAAATAGAAAATCTAATTTTGTTGGACTCCACATAAGTAGAGCTACGCAATGAATATATAATATGGTATACTTTAATATAAAATTTTTGCTATGAAGGTTTTGCCTTTTTTCTTTTTTTATTATTTCAGCTCAATATTTAAAAAATCATAATAAATTATAAAAATCATAAAAATTGAAAAACCAATTTTGCTAGACTTCACATGAGCATATTTACACAATAAAGATATATAGGTGTACTATTTAATTTATTGGCCAGATCCATCGATCGGGTTCACGGCTACAGCGTGCGTGCGTGCACGGTCGGCTGAAAAGAAACCTAGCTAACCTAACCCAGTTTAAAGAGCCACAAGAAACTACGTCATCGTGTTATTGCGCGCCTCATGTGGAGTCCAACAAAATTAAATTTTTTTATTTTATAATTTTTCTGTAATTTACTATGATTTTTAAAGATTGAGTCAAATAAATAAAAAGAAAAAGGCAAAACCTTCTAGTAAAAACTTTGTACTAAAGTATACCATATTATATATTCATTGTGTAGCTCTACTCATGTGGAGTCTAACAAAATTGGATTTTCTATTTTATGAATTTTCTGTGATTTACTATGATTTTTGAAAGATTCAAATTAAATAAATAAGAAAAGGGAAAAAACGAAACCACGGTCATCGTGAAGAAAAACCGGAGTTATCAGAATGAAACCACCGGCCCAAACCCGCCGGCGGACGAAATCTGCACGGTTTGAAAAGTTGGAGGGACCCGCTTTTGTCCTGGCTTTTAGAGTTGCGACCAAAATCTTTTCGCAAAAAGTTAAGGGACCAAAAGTAGACTTTTTTCCAAAAAAAATCTTCAGGTGGGCTTACTTAGCTCCCATTGATTCGTCGAGGGGAAAAGACTGCAAAACTGCAGGGGTAACTGGTCTCATGTGACTTATTAACGGTGACCACAAACGCTCCCCTGCCCCAAACGCTACTTACACAGGAACACCTTATACTCCTGGCCGTGCCGGTCACCTTAATAGCTACCTGGCAAAGCATGGCTGCGCGCATGGGTGAGGCCGGGGCCGGTGAGGGTGAACCTAGTTTGACCAGTAGGTACAGAGTGGCCAGCAAACGAGCACTCGCACCGCACACGTACGGTTCGTGTTAGCTCGGGTGAGGCCGGGTGACCCTAGCTTGACCAGTAGGTACAGTGGCCAGCAAACAAGCACTCGCACACGGTTCGGGTTAGCTCCAGCCTCCAGGTGGTGGAATATAATGGCGCGCGTATACACGACCAGACGAGCTTTGCAGAACGCTCGCTGCCAAGTTTGTATCCACTCTGATGCCCATATGTGCGTGTGTGCACACGAACGTACTACGCGCCTGTGGACCATGGCAAAGCATGTGCCTTGCCTGGATCTAGCCATCTGGCCGGGTACGCGCGCATTTGGCCTGCATGGCAGGATGGGGTGTGGCGTTGGACCGACCCCGTTCGGGCTCGAGCTTCCCAGTTAGGGCAAACCCGTAGTAATTGCTCATGGAACGTCCCAGGTTACCCAACCCCCGGCAATAAAGCTGGCTGGCAGCTGGAGAGACGATCAGATTCAGGCGAGACGGACCTTTGAAGCCAATTAAACACAGAGCTGCAGGTAGCCAGGTACCCTTTGTGCTGGGGTGCAGGGTGCTTGAGACAAGAGAGGCGCGCGAGAGAGATGGGGAGGGGCAGGGTGGAGCTGAAGCGGATCGAGAACAAGATCAACCGCCAGGTGACCTTCTCCAAGCGTCGCAATGGCCTCCTCAAGAAGGCCTACGAGC
The DNA here is from genome assembly GCA_015847255.1 of Hyparrhenia diplandra. Taxonomy (NCBI): domain Eukaryota; kingdom Viridiplantae; phylum Streptophyta; class Magnoliopsida; order Poales; family Poaceae; genus Hyparrhenia; species Hyparrhenia diplandra. Next base: position 15,036 of record JADLZK010009610.1, on the reverse strand, counting down.
TCTCCGTGCTCTGCGACGCCGAGGTGGCGCTCATCGTCTTCTCCAGCCGTGGCAAGCTCTACGAGTTCGGCAGCGCAGGGTATGTATGCTCATGCAATTCTCGCAGATCGATCGATCGATCTGTGCTAGCTAATGGCTGTCCTTAATTTGTTCTTCGGTTCCATAACCAGCTGGCTTTTCGTTTGTTCTTGGGTTTTTAATTGGTAATAACAATTTCTATACTAGCACGCCTATAGCTACCTGCTGGATCGGCAGTCCCAACATAGCTGCTCTTTTTTTTTTTCCATTTTTTTTTTTTTTGGGACGACGGCACATCATCTATCTTTGTTGATCGAGGAATCTTCTCTAATAAAATAAAATTCACGCCCTAACCTATATGTACGTCCCCTTTTTCTTCTCTCCGAAATTGGACAGCACCATCGCACTCTTATTCGTTTTTGCATTTGGTGTGAGCTGAGGTGTGTGACTGTGTGTTATTTGCGCCTGTAGGCCGCCGCTGGATATGTAGATCGCAAGTTTTTATGACAGTAGCGTGGGCTTGAAGGGGAAGGGAGTTCTCCATTTCGATCCTACTAGACCAAACAGTAGCAAATGCCCACCGAATTTTCCTTACGTTTCGCAGTAAATATTTGCTATTTCTTTAAGTTCATACTCGATCGCATGCGTGTTCTTTTCACAATTTTCCTGTTTTTTTTTTTTTTTTTTTTGAACTGATTTGTTTTCCTTTCTTAAGTTCTCGTCATTGTTTTAGAGAAGCCAGAGTTAATTGTCTCTACAAATGCTCCCTAGCTAGTTACCCTACAATTTTGGTCTAATAAGAATATACTGGAGATCTCATCAGTGCAAAGGACAATATCTTACTTCGCCACAAAAAATGACAATGTCTTACATGATGTTTGTGTATACAAAATATTGAGGCCACAAGGGGTCACATAGCAAGTTCTACTTTTTATATTTTTCATCTTGTTTGTTTTTTTTTTTTTTCTCCTGCGTCCTGAAGCTGGATGCATTAGCCCATTCCACACTAGACTGAATTCTTTTGTATGAAGAAATGTAGTGAGGATTTTCTTTTTGGTGCATAAAAAGCTTGTGTACTTCATTCTGTTGGCCTTCTCTAATTTCAAATGCTCTTTACTTTTTAATTTTATTTGAATGATGTAGACATATGCATACTATAATTCCACCATACATATACATATGTACAGTTTAAATGACTGAACACATATGAGGTTTTAATCCTTAAAACATGAAGTTACATATATCTTGAAAAACACAATTTGAATTGTACTAATGATAAAAAGAAACACCACTTCATGATTTCTAATCGATGCCTACTTTTATTTGACTACAATTTTATTAAGTGCATAATCATTTAATTATGAATACATAATATGAGTTATAACGTATATGCCTTTTTTAAATAGAAACTATTTGACTTGGTATAATTTCTCAATGCACAGGGTAAATAAGACTTTGGAAAAGTACCATAATTTCTACTGTTACAATTCTCAACATTCCAACACTAGTTTTGGTGGCGAACCTCAGGTACAGTTAGCTTCAAGCCAACCAATCTAATTATGTTAAGCTAGTATATTGTTCTAGTATCTCTGCTATTTCTGAAAGATCTTATTTTTCATTACTCATATGGCTAATGATTGTAGTTTGTAATTGCTAAAAAAAATACCAACTTTTTATTTTCTAGACATTCGAAAGAACTGCAGTTACTCTATAGTATGTCAATGGCAACACATTAGTTTAAAGCGTTCTTGTTTATTACAGTTTTGTTATCCTGTATTGTTTCCATCCAGCAATATGCAGACATTTTTTTTAAAAAAAGTAGGTTTGCATTTCATATCTAATACATTGCATTTCTTACAAAATAATATGATATTTTTTTGAAGGACGGTAAGAACTTTGTCACAAGCTTTATTTTAGAAGAATAATAAAAAAGTGGCATCCTAATATTTTTAGTGGAAAGAGGCTGAAAAACACTAACTTTTTTGAACACTATACTAGGATACAAAGACCAAACAACTCCCTACAAAGATCGATGCAACTAAATGTTATCCCTTTATAATATGAATATATTGATGCAACTTTTGTATACTAATCATGTATAAGTTTTGATGAATTGTTGGTTAAAACTTACAAAGATTGACCTTTTGAAATTAGAGTACATACCTTGGTGCTACATTACTAAGGTTTTCATGAGTTGAGGACCTGAGGTATAATTCAAAATGCTTGTAGTTGCAGATGAGATGTATATGAGACGACTAAAGGAGTGTAACTTCAGTTTGTTTATCCAAAGTTTTGATTTGTAGCTATTTAATTTAGAGTACATAATTATGTGTTCCAATAACTCCTGAATTTTGCCCCACAAAAATGCTTTATATCTCTAATTAGATTCTTCAAAATTATATTGGGATTCTTATAAAATGGATAGAGAAATAATTTCAGAAGACTAATGTATTAGCAAGGAATCTTTATATACATAACGATTCATTACATTCCTATAGTCACTGGGATCATTAATTCTCCTAATTTTGATCTCTCAATGGTCAAAATGCAACACATTATATTGTACTAATTTGTGATTACTCTGCATGTACCAATGTCAGCCGTTTTGTTGTTTCATCATCACATTGTCATCTCTCTAGTTTATTTTCATTTGAAATTCAGAGTTGGTACCAAGAAATGTCAAGGCTCAAGGATAACTTTGAATCGCTGCAACGCTCTCAGAGGTATACATATTAATTCGGTGCACCTTTGTTATCCACATATACTACATATATAAATGATCATTGAAAAATCTGTGAAAGAGAAAACAGACATTTCAAGCGAATGGTTGTGTCTTACATTCTTTAATTATATGCATGAGCATGACCTTGTCAAAAATTACTTGCCATTATTGCAATTTGCAACTACACTCACACACAGTAGTGTTTTTGTCTCAAAGGCACATGCTTGGTGAGGACCTTGGACCCTGAGCATAAAGGAGCTGCAGCAACTGGAAAAACAAATTGAATCTTCTCTATCACAAGCTCGACACCGGAAGGTTCACCATACACCAATGGCCTAACTTGTTGATCGACTCAGTATTGTATATTTCTCTTTAGTACAACAGGGCAGGAATACTGTTCAACGGAGAGGAATGATTAATTTGATTTTGATATTACAAGTCTAATACTAGTAAATATGGTGTGTGCTGGGCCTGCTGGCACAAATATTTTTTTTAGATAATGGATAATAAAATCCAGGTAACTATGCATAGCCACCTGAATATCTTTTTATCTTCTCATGTCAGACTCAAATGATGATGGAACAGATGGATGAGCTTCGCCGAAAGGTATTTTGTGGATCCAATCTCAATTCTCGCCATGTCTTCTATCACATTTGGTAAATCATTAATATATTTTGCCTTTAAAATGACAATAAGTACATCATTTCGTCAACAAACTACAGTAGTACTACCAAATGTGTGGCAAACGACAGCTAACGGAGATGGAGACAAGTGGATATGTGTTACCCCGTCCATAATTTCTAGATGTCACAACAATGATCCTGAAGTACTGATTGCACAAACATGCATGCGTATACCAGCAGAACATTACACAGCAACATGGACGACTCAGTTTGCTGAAGTTGATGCAAATGCATGTCAAAGATATTCCTATACGTCAGTTGATCAACACTTGATAAAACTAAGTTTACCATGAAGTATCACCTTACACCTGTTTTGAATTGAATGCAGGAGCGCCAACTTGGCGAGCTTAACAAGAAACTGAAAAGCAAGGTCTCTAAATAGCTAATTGGTTATTTGATATATATTTATATAAAATTATAATACTTGTCAACGTTCGCCACAATGCATATGCCTTATTGGAATGTAATTATCTTCTAAACATTCAGCTAGAAGCAAAAGGTTGCAGCAACTGCAGGGGCGTCCAAACATCCTTGGTTACTGACATGGCCATAACCAGCGACGGCGGCGAACTTTGCAAGGCAAATGCTGAACCACCAGCTGCTGCTGTGGACTGTGAACCCACTCTGCAAATCGGGTAAGGCTAGGTCTTTACAAAACCAGAAAAACCATTGTTGAATCTGAAAGCCCCGAACTAATAAGCAATATTTGAACTCCTGTATATTGATCTGTGCGTGCTACAGGTCCGTTGCTCCTGAGGCAGCAGCCATGCCAAGAAGTAACACTGAAGGAGAGAACAGCAACTTCATGCTCGGTTGGGCTCTTTGAATTATTCTCGATCGATGGAATGCGAAGCAACTGATTAATAAAGATGCCGTACATTTAGTATGGCATACCATGAAACTTATATGGTGATATAGTCGTGGCATGCCAGCCCATATGCACTGTTCTTTCTAACAGTCATACCATAGCCCCCTTCGCTTGATTCTTGGATTAGAATCAAGGTCTATTAATAAATGGATCGTACTCTATGTACGTAGAGCTGCCTTCATCTGAATCGGCCCACCGTTGATCTCAAAGACTCAAATCGTCAAGTCGTAGGACTATCAATCTATCTATCTAGTCTAGGAATATAATGGCAGGCTTGATGAAGCAACCTGAACTGAAGGGCGTGGTTGTGGACCCAAATATCGAAATATATTGCAAGTTCCTCTTAACTTGAATGTCAAATTAATTAACCGCAGACATAGACTCTATATTAGTCTGAATATATTGCACGTCTTTGCATCGACCGTTTGGGTGATTGATCAGTTGAACTGTAGGGCAAAAGCAAATTCATCAGTTACTTTTTGCCCCTGAAAGACAAGTGGCAACAGCCATCATGAGTCCTCATATATAGGATAATAGGAGTAACTACTAGACCACATCTCCTGTAGTCCTGTTAAGAAAACATAGTATTCAACAGTTACTGATTTAATGCAATTATGGGCAGGCGTTACTTGAAAGGCGAGTGCTTCAATTCGACAATGAGGTGTTACTGTGTTAGGATCACTCGTCATACCATACCATATATATAATATCGCTGTATACTAATATTGGTTTATAGTATTCCGTATTACAAAATATCTGGTGTGAATTATTGTGCAATATACACGTACTGATCATCATCGATCGCATGTCTTTGCCTGCAATCAATAGTCAGGTCAGGTGTACTGTCATGCAAAATAGATGCTGTTCAGCGGCAGCGCGCGATGGGTTGAGATCTGAGGCTGAGGGTGCTGTTGGTACATGTACGTCCCGCCACTGCGCGCGCACACGCACATGTATGTTGATCAACCTGCCATCGTGAAATGCTCGCTGCTTCCGTCTACTAAAGCTTGTGCGCTGATACACTGCAGTCTGAATTTAGCCGCTCCAAATACTGTACTAGCTAATCCACGGACACCGATCGATGTACAATCTTATTCCAAAGTCCGACTGCTATTCCGTGCACGCTAGCTGCACAATTTTCAGATGTGACATATAACCAAAAGACGGGAACGTGCATAGCCGCCCTTATTTCTCTCAATTTATTTGCATTGTTCGATCAATCAGGTTCCCAACATTAAGGCCCTGATCCATCAAGGCATCAATGGTAGAGTTACATCGACCTGCATGTATAAGATGTGGTTGCGGGCGATTTTTGTTCCAGATATTTTGTTCAAAATTGAGAACATCATCATAGATTTTAATTACACAAAGATATTATTTTTTCTAATTACCATATACAAACTATTATATTTTATAAATAGTTTATTTTTTGTCACTGCCGGCCGATCACGCCTCTCCTCTCCACGCCACTACCACTACCTACGGTCACGTCTCCTCCCTGCTGCCGCAACCTCCTTGGAGGCTAGCTATGCCGATCCTGCAGAGATGACTGAGTTTTTCTGATATACTTAGTAGTGACGTGGTAGATTTTGTTGCGTCAGTTGTAATTCATGTTTTTTTTTGCTCTTTATCTGTCTAATAAAATTCCGGTAAAGCTCTTGCCGTCTTTCTAAAAGAATTAAGAATAAAAATCTGATATACTATAATACAGTACAATACAAGAGCGTTGCCCGTCCAACGCAGGCACACAATATATGTCGTCAAGTAGGTTTTATGCCAACCTCCAGTAGTTAATTTGGCTTTGTGCCCAAGCCCAATCCATTGACACCAGGGTGGTGGTTAGTCGATCGTGGTCTAATCGCAATCAGTTGGCGCGCGGTTGGTCCGCCCCTATCCGGCACCTGTACGCGTACCACTGGCCGCGCGCGGCCTGAATAAACCAAGTGGCAACGGAGGGAATCAGGGACGGGGACGACTAGCCGAGCCGAGCCGTGCCATGCCGACGCCAAGTAGGCGCCGACGCGGCAGCAGGTGGGAGCGGCACAGCGGGCACGTCACCTCGCCTAGGTCGATCCAGCGGTCGATGCAGCGCGTGTGGAACGCGTGGGTGCAGTTGCCCAGCCGCCGCACCTCGTCCGTCGCCTCCAGCCTCTCCAGGCACACCCGGCACGTCGGCTCCGGCGCCGCCGCCCCGACGACGAAGCCACCGCCAGCTCCATGAACTCGACGAGCGGGAGGCGCTGCTTCACGGCCTCCGGCCTCGGGGCGTCCCCGCGTGGGCGGCGGGGCCGGCCGTTGATGACCGGCGCGTGGTCCTCGGGGTTGTAGGGGAACTCGTAGAGGCCGAGGAAGCAGAGCACCAGCACGAACACCAGCGCCACCGCGTGGAGGAGCTTGAAAAGCGCTGCCACCGGGCGCGGCACCGCGTTGCAGTAGCTGACCAGCGGGAAGGTCATGTCGACGACGGCCGGCGGCAGGACACGAGTGACGCTCTGCGGCAGCAAGCTAGCGCGAAGGTCGGCAGGAGGCCGCCGCCGTGCACAAAGGCGCGGGGTCCGTCCGTGTGGATATATATAGGACGAGGCAACAGAAAAGAAGGAAAAAGGGGTACGGTGTGGCTCCTCCACTCGTGCTCTGCACGGTGCGCAAAAAAGGGAGGGCTCTGCTGGTGGACCGCGGGGCGGGTGCAGCGTGGCTGTCGTTCTAGATACATGTCGTGGCCGGATCGGATCATGCATCGGGGCTACTATTGCCAGTTTGGATCGATCGATCGGTCGAGTGGTTTGCGGAGGGCCGGCGCGGTGTCGTACGGGGCCGCCGGGCCGGTGTATCGGCTCATGCAAAGCGCGAGCGCAATGGCGAAAGTCGTCGTCACGTCACGGCACGGCACATGATTGTTTGTTCGGAGGAAGAAACGGTGCATCGCACGGCAGGGACGCCTACCATTTCGGTCTTTTTCCCGATGGGACTCTCGTCCGGGCATATGCCATCACGTTCACGGCCATGGGTTCGGCGTGTTACCGGTTTCCGGCCTGCCATCTGAACGTGTGTATTCAGGTTGCCAGGTTGGTACCTACTGCCCATATAGACATGACATGCTCACATGCTTATATACATACATCGTCCGTTAAGGTAATCTTGCCGGGCCTGTTTGGTGGAATTATTATAGCTCTAGAAAATCTCTAAATTTCTTTAAAACCAGGTAGATTACCCACGGTGTTGTCGCGGAATTGAAGTTACCTTTGGTGACCTTTATAAAATATAAGTTATTTAATGAGAATAGCAAATACCAATATCATTTAATTGATTTGTGTGATACCGCCACGGAAATGCTCCGTGGTGGGAATTTTTTGCCCGCCGCCCGATTAACCGTGATGTATGTTTTTTATTAACCGTGGCGGACATTCTTACCCCTCACGAAAAATCAATTAACCGTAGCGGACAACTTAAAAACACCCGCCACAAACATCCCAACGTGCGGCCACGGATGTTAAAAAGCCCGCCGCCATAAATCCAAAGCTCAATAGGAAGCCCATCTGGGCCCATTACTAGAGCCTCGTATAAATACATCGTTACGAGAGTCTCATATAAATACAAAAGTTACGGTGTTATAGTTGACTTCACTCAATCTCACCCTCACGCTCTCCCTATCTTAGCCTCTAACGCTCACACTTCCTCCCACGCACCGCGCGACACCCTCACTCACGCACCACATCTCCCCTCCCCTCATCCCTCCGCTCTCTTGTCTCATCCGGTCCCTACCTCTTGAGCACGACCTTCGCCTTGCAGCGGGGCGTCCGCAGGCGTCGTGAGCTCCTCTCTCGGTTGAGGCCTGAGGCGGCAACCTCCTCCCTCCCCAACGGCGACGGGGAAGGAGCCCTCTCCTAGCGGTGGCGCAACCTGGGCGGCCAGATCCGTCCCCGGTGGTTGCAGCGGTAGCGGTAGTGGCCCCATACCTTGTGGTCCACCACGACGCGGATCCGGCGGCCTCCATCCACCACGACATGAAGTGCCTCAACGACGGCCATGGCCTGGATCGGATCTAGCTGCTTGCGGGCGAGATCCAGGTAACAGTGGTTCTCTTTCTCTGTGTCTCCTGTAGCTAGCTCATCTCCCGCACTCTCTCTTTCCCCCAGGGCGAACAACGGGCCGGATCTTCCTAGGATACAACTAGATCTTTTGAGGACGCGGCTATGGGGCTCGGATCCGGTGGGCGACGGCGGCGATGACGATCCATGGATGGGCTCGGTAGGCCTGTCTAGGGCTTTTTTATTTTGGAAATTGTTTATATGGCGGGCCCTCCTAACACGGCCGCTACAGTTAATCGATTAACCGTGGCGGGCATAGTGAACCGCCATGGTTAACCCATGATTCGCCAGCTAGAGGACTAAATTATCTTAACTGAAGGCACTACTACATGATTTATTTTCCGTGATGGGCGTTCTGCATTAACTGAGGCGGGCAAAGGCGCCCGTCATGGAATGAAGGTCACGATTAATCTAGATTAACTATGGTTGGCGTTTTTGCACGCCTCGATTAATGAATTAATAAATAAAAAAGAAACGCTAATCGAGCCTGCAGACGGTATTGGATCCGGGCCGCTAGGCCCGATCTCGAGGAACGCCGCCGATGCGCCGCCCCGCATGCACCGCTACCGCCCGATTCGCCATGGTGGAGCCCGGCCGCCGCTAGATTCACCCGCGCTAGTGCCGGATCCGCCATGTGAAGGAGGCGCCATCGGGACAGATGGAGACGGATGGAGAGGGTGGAGGCCGCCAGAGCTGCGAATCTGGGTCCTCCATGCATGGTCGTTACCATGCCTTGCTCCCGGCATCACCCGGAGGGAGATGGAGAGGGTGGAGGACACCGGATCCACCATGTGAAGGAGCCGCCACTCGGCCGAATCAAGGGGATGGAAAGGGTGGAGGCCGCCGGAGCCGCGGATCTAGGCTTGGCATGGCCGCCGGCCTGCCTTGCTCCCGGCGTCCCCCCCGTGGGAGCCAACCACCTCGGACGGCCGCCGGCCACCGGGCGAGTGAAGGGAAAGAGGAGAGAAGTGTGGGAGAGGGAGAGGAACCCGCCGCGGGCGTCGGGGTGCTACGACATGTTGGGGTCGGGGCGTGTGGGAGACAGGGGAGAGAAGATTGGGATAAAATCCAAGCTTCTTGTATATGTACCGAGAGCGAGATATTAGGTTGCTTGGGCCCATAATTGGACCTTTTTTTTTTTGTGACGGGCTTTTAAATGTGCCTGCCATAGAATATCGATTGACCGTGACGGGCAACTTCGGTTAATCGGTTTTACGTGATGTCGCAAAAGTGCCCGCCTCGGTAAATAAATAAAAAACACCTATTACGGTTAATCGGGACCCGCCACGGTTAATTTTGGGGTGTGCCTTGCAAAGTGTGTCTTGCAAAATTAAATACTACTCCCTCCGGTCGGTTTTGTTAGGCGTATCGGCAAAATCTCGATTACCAAGGAAAGTAGTAACCACGCATGCCACCGTTGGTTCAATACATGCAAAGACAGAGAAATGTATGGTCATTAAATTCATGCAAGTTGTGCCATGCAGCGAGTACCTAAATCGATATGTCTTCTCGCATCCGGTGAATTCTCACCCAACACCATGCAAGGCCATTTAAACAATTGACCTCATACTTCCTTCGCCACGCCTAATATAGCTACCAAACTCTAAAACGTGAGAATGCCTAACAAAACCGACCGGAGGGAGTACGTAGTAGTGCCTTGGATTTGATTTCACAGTTCATGGTTAAAATTCAAACTGAAAGGCAAGTTGGAGGTTGATATTGAACATTAACTAGCAACAAATAAATCCACGAATGTCATGCAATTTGCATGTTAGTTTCGACTAGGAAATATGCCCGTGCGTTGCCACGGGATATAAAGTCCCATCATTACGCCATACAACTTGGGGATTTATTCAATCAATAATTATTCTTCATCTTAAAACCAAACTCTTTAACAAGTGTAGCCATGCGTTCTAATGGTAGAAAACAGTTATCAACCATTAATGAGAGATAAGGACAAGAGTATTGCATTGCTATTTGCATTTTGCACGGCGCTTGAACATCGTCAAGTACCTGCGAAAACAATTACTAAATTATTATTGGAAAGATCTAGCACATAGGAAATAGTGATGATATGAGGTTGTGGTTCTTGACGGCAGATGTGTAGGAAATATATACTAAAATAGAACAAATCCGGTTCTAGATCAAAACTTCATTCTTGTGTCAGCAGACTTTGCAATGCGTGACATGTCCGTGGAGATTATATGATTCACACAAAGTCCTCATTTGGAAAACACAACTTGACACCTTGAATACCATGATGAATAGTAGAAGTACAGTTTGGCACATACCCTGTAGCTATTGTACTCCTTCACCTTCAGCAACGCACGCCACCATCACAATGATCACTTGACGTCCAAATTAACGACCGAATGAATTCAATGTCAGAGATGCGCAAACTTATAACTTGTGCAGGTGTGCTTGTTATTGGTTATGCTCTGCCTCGCTGACCAGGACTTAAATTATGCCGTGGACATGTCACGGTTGGCGCACTTAAAAACTATGCAGAATTGCAGATTGTTTAGTGCTCCTTGGAGACTTGTCGGTGGTAGCTAATGTTAGCATTTGTTTGTATGATGAGCAACGAAATGATGGCAATCGCATGTTGTTTGTATGATGAGCAACGAAATGATGGCAATCGCATGTTGTTTGTATGATGAGCAACGAAATGATGGAAATCGCATGCACACATACACGTACCTGGAAGTGGGACAGGTCCGAGCCCGGGCGGACGTTCCGGAAGAGGCTGAGGACTGGACATGGTTGGCCGGGTGAAGCTTCGCCGCGAGACCGCCCTCCAGCGACACCGGCGGCGTCAGTACCGCCGCGCACGCCGCCTCCCACTCCACCTGCATCACTTCAAACCATACAGAGTCAGACACAGCACCTTTTTCGGGAGGAGCACACGTTGTCGCAGGTGACGACGCGTGCCGCATGGAGGCGTGACGCGGACGGCGAGATCACTGGACCTCCGATCACCACGACGCCGCACGGAAGAGCGACGCGGACGGTAAGATGACTGGACCTCAGATCGCGGCGACGGCGTCGCGGGGATAGGCGCGGCCGTCGTTGAGTGCGGCTCCGAGATCCCACGAGAGCCGTGGCAGGAGGCGCGACGAGGACGGCGAGATCGCTTGATCGACGATCAAGGCGACTGCGTCGCAGGGCGTCAGAGGCGCGACGCGGGTGGCGAGGCCGGAGAGGAGGCGGAACACAGCAGGTCGAACGTCCGCATGTCTCGGTGATTGATGATGGATTGATGATGATTGACTCAGATCCGGTTTTTTTGTCGGGCGTTCCTGATTTTTTGATCGGATGATTTTTTTTGTCAGGCGTTCGGGTTTGTCTTTGCGACGTGCGGGCGCGGGCGGATAGCGGATCGGCAGATTGGCAGAAATTTCTTTGTTTTATTATTAGGTATAGATGTTTTATTATTAGGTATAGATATGCATATATATTCGTATATTGTCAGATAAGATCCGACGACGACTCAACTAGCCACAATACTCGGATCCACTCTAGCGTACGTGTACGTGGACGCACTGGTAAATCTTCAAGCGCTAGTGTTATTATCCTACTGTATATGACGCGAAACACGTCCTTTTATCAGGTAAAAGAACGTAAAGATTTTATCAGGTTACTGGTCTCTTTCGAAGTCTGGTAGCCGTCGCACCGAGCAGCTCGAGTGTGCAAGTGCCTTTACAGCAAGTTGTTGACGATGGATAACCGTGTACGTCGATGTATATATTGTATGGCCAGGGTCACTGGTGACTGGTCCTACAGGTCGCTTGGCTATAACTTCAATTGATTATTATGGTTCGCTGACCAATTCAAATGAAAGATCTTTTTTTTAATTACATGTAGTATTATTTTTTTCTTAAATTAAAAAAAATAACTTTGTTCTATACATGCATGCTTATGGAGTCCAAACCAGAATAGTGTTGTTTTCACCACCACCGGTGATCGAAGCGAAGCTGTACCAAACATAATCTTACCACATTGGATAATAAACTGGCTTACCATGTAACTGCTGATTTTGCAAGATGCAAAAGACATTATTGGAGAACAATAGAGATAAGACAATTAATGTGAAGAGGAAAAAGGGCTAATTTGCAAAAGATGATTAAGCAGAAGGGTTAAACATCTAAATCACTTGGGCCTTGTTTGAATATGCAAGTGTATTCATCTCAGTCCATGTGTATTTGGAGGGATTGGAGGGTAACAAAACTAAGTTCCACTCCAATATACTCCAACACACGTGATTGAAGTGAATACTCTTGCATCTAAACAAAGCCTCTTTATTGGGGTGTAGTATAAGGGCCATAGATGGCCCGACCTAGCTCGGTTTGGGCCTGTTTATATATACTTTAGGAGAGAAACACATAGGCACATAGCATGTTACTTACTGCTATAGCGGACCGTGTCGGGGCGAGCTCTAATCGTGTCTGGTTAGACCGAGAGAGCAATTCCAGCCTTCTAGGCACGACATGCCCATCGGAACCATGCCATGGGCGTGCCTTTACGATGCAACCGCAAAGGGAGAGGCATGGCTTTTCAGAAATACTAGCATGGATCTTTCCGGTATGGACGCCGGTGTATTATTTATTTTCATGTATCCGGCGAGACGTGCTGACGCAGCAAATTACGGGACAGAGACAGAGATCGACCTCAGTCACAAGGGCGAGCGAGCGCGGGACAGACTCTGTCCGTCGTCCCACGGCGTGGGCAACATGGGCGCGCGGCACAGCGGGCAGGTGGCCGCATCGTCGCCACTGCCGGCCCAAGCATCGATGCACGCGTCGTGGAACGCGTGCGAGCAGCCGCAAAAGCTCCACGACCGTCTGGAAATCTCCCGATTCCAGCCCCGCCAAGCAAATCGCGCAAACGGATGCGACGTCGCCTTCTTCGTCCAGTTTGTCGTCCGCCGGCTGCGGCGCAACCCGCCGCCGCCTGTACCGCGGAGCCGTGAGCGACCGCGTCCCGGTCTCCACAACCTCGCCTCCAGGAAGCGTTCCAAAGTGGCGTCGCTGGCATGCTCTCCGCCCCAAGGCTGTCCGGGCAGACGCAGATGCACCTCGCCCTGGCACGGCGCGACGCCGAGGCGGTCAAGGAGCACCTCTCGGCGATGAAGCGGAGGTGGCCGAGGAGGTCGAGCAGGAGGAGGAGGTTTCGCCGCAGAGGGAGCTCGTAGCTGTGATCGAAGCTGGTGGGGTTGCTCATCGGCAACATGGCGGTAGGCGGCAGCGGCAGAGCGAGCGTACCACTGACGCCTGATCAGCGCGCAGCCGCGTGGTACTGCACTGCTGCTGCCTGCGTGGATTTCTTGCTTGCAACAGGGCAGCGCTTCTTTATGAAGTCTGTCTGGTGCGTGCGATGGATCGATACTTCAATAGCGGACGAGGAAAATAAAGGATACTTCAATAGCGGAGGTTGCGAGTTGCCTATCAGATGGATCGATACTTGAGAGGAAGCAGCAATCGCAGCGTTGGCGTGGTGGCATTGTTCCAACCGTAGCGTTACTAGTGTGTAGTAGTCGCTGCATCTGGACCAGAAATGTCGGGGTAGCACGTAGCAGTGAAGTGTGAACATCAGCGCATTATGGAACTTGATTGATGACCTAAACATGTTGGTCACAACTCACAAGTTGGAGAAGTTGGGAGTTGGAAAAAGACCATTTTATAAACATCATCATATATAGCCTGATTTTCTCCTAAAACTGTAAAATTAGATATATTACCGCCTAACCTAATAAAATCGTTGAAATATATCCAGAGCTCATGAAAATACATTTAAAATCTTCTAGAATCTATAAAATTTCCAGAACATTCACCTGATCTGCACATTTTAAAAACTTTCGCAATGGGTTTGTCTATATGTCACCCGGGTGAAACTCCTCCTCTCACCTGAATTTTTTTGTCTCTATGACGACGGGCCCCACATAGTAGATTCATCTCCTTCCTCTCTCCCACCCAACCTCCTTCATCTGGACAATTATGTCACCCTCAATATATATGGACACAAGACAAATGACAAATTATGCAAAAGACAGATAACAAATATTTACTATGGAAGGAAAATTTTAATAATAGGGAAATGCAAACTAATAAAACATACAAACAGGACAACATACGAAGGCAAATCATAGGAGATCTGCATATCATAGGAGAAGTTGGGTATCCCTAAATTACCACTAGTAACGAAATGATTTTCCGTGATGGTGCAAAATCTTTTAGGGCGGGCACCCGCCTTGCCCGTCACCTAAAATAAAACTTGATGGGCAAACTGGCTGCCCGTCACGGAAACGCCCGGCCAAAGTTAATAGATATTAACCGGGCGGGCGCATTAGAATGCCCGCCACGGAAAAATATTAACCGTGGCGGGGCGTTATAAAACCCCGCCACGCAAAAGAGCAGGCCCAACCAACCCGCATTGTCGGTGTTTTGAGAACCGGGTATCCCAAGTACCGCAATAATTTATAGGCCCAATCGCCCCCGTCTCGATGGCGTGTTTGAGCGGGAAGACGGCGAGTTTATCCCGGTTCAGGCCATGGGGCCCTACGCCCAGCGGTGGTGACCTTTCGGTTACCTGCGCACCAAATGTGCACAAGAACCAAAGTGATTACAAGTGATTTCGGGATGAAGAAGAACTTCAATCCCG
>JADLZK010009609.1:0-115271 GCA_015847255.1 Hyparrhenia diplandra | reverse complement strand
CAAATAAATGTCGACATTCGGATGCCTAACTTATACTAGGTATCCAGGTCCAGCTTTTGATATCAGCACTGCTAGTATCAGATTTTGTGTAAAGCTACATCTTGGCATTTGTAGAAGTTGTATATCTTGGAAGTAGCTGCCTGCGTACTCTAATCTAAAGCAACCTAATGGTCTGTCCTCTGTAAATGGCAATGCCAGTTTTCGTTGATTCCGTGGTTTAAAAAGAAAGAATTTGTTGGTTATGTTCAGCAATGCCAGCCACTTTCTGCAATGGCCAGTTGTCTGTCCTCTCTAAATGGCAATGCGTCATGTGTTGCAGTTATTTGGATGCAATGCAGGACAAGAAAAAGGAAAGATGTGGCACGAAAGATTACTCCTGTCCCAGAGCCCGGGGTCGGGCTTCTTCAGGACGACGACGCGATCGAGATGCGCGTCCGGGTCGGCTATGTCCCACCGGCACGCGGGGCCGCGTCTCGTTCGGGTGGCGCCACCGCTCGTAGCGCGTCACCGTGGTCTCCCGCCTTGCCCGCGCGCCGACGACAGGTAGTACACGGCGGGCTTCTGGCACGGGCTGCAGCGCCAGCGGCCGGGTGTTGAACGCGTACGCCGTGTAGTCGGCGCGGCGGTACCAGTTGAGGAACGTGCGCGCCGGCATCTCCATCTCCCGCGGCGACATTATGCCCCCTGGCCACCAGCACCGTGAACCCCCACGCCACGGACACCGTCCAGCGGTTGGCGCCGTCGTAGCAGATGGACTGCTGCATCAGCCCCGCCGTGTCCAGCTTCACCGGCCCGTCGAACAGGCGCCGCACCGCGGCGGGGCGCGACCTCGCGTCCGGGAACAGCGGCTTCACGACGTCGAGGTGGTGCAGCGTGACGATCGGCGCCACCGGGTGGGACGCAAAGCAGGCCCAGGAGGTCGCCGTACACGTCGTACTGGTGGAACCCCGGGTGCTTGGTGAGCGGCACGCCCAGCTCCGCCATGCACCGCCTGGATCCGGGTCGCCGCTGCCGCACAGCGCCGGGTAGCGAGCGAGGCAGCCGATACTCCAGATCCGCGCGAGCGCCTCGGGCCAGCGGGCGGCTGATGGCAGAAGCCGCCGCCGCCGTGCACGCCATCCCGTGTAGGAGGGCGAGGTACCGTGCAGGTGGCCTCTCGGAGGGAGGAGCCGATGTAGTAGGGCTGGCGGTGGCCGGAACTTGTTGAGCACGGTGAGAGGAGGTTGTCCGGGAAAGAAGACGGTGTCGTCGTCGCCCATGACGAACCAGCGCGCACGCCGGGGAGGCCGAGGCGGAACGTCTCGGCGACGACGCAGGAGATGCGGATGGCGGAGCGGTGGCCGCGCCGGTGCGTGTGGGGAAGGCGGAGGTGTCGGACGAGATCCTGATGGCGAGCCCCCGCGCGCGCCGTGGACATGTTGGACTCGCGCACCTCGCGGTCCCAGCCCACGTAGCCCCGCATGGCGCCGCGCGGCCGCCACCACACCTTGATGTACTCCTTACGCTTGTCCCAGAACCGCGACGACGCCGCGATGCCGAACACCACGTGCTGCAGCGTCGTCGCCGTGGTCGTGGACGTGGACACACGCGCGGCGGAAGAGGAGCTGAACTTCTCGCCCCGGCCGCCGCCGCGAGGTTGGCGGACACCCGGGAGACCGACGCGGCGTCAGGCGCGCAGTTGGAAGGCGGCCGACGACGCGGAGGTGAGGAGGAGTGCAGCGTGTAGAAGAAGTAGAGGGGCGGTGAGAGGAGGAGCAGGAGGAGAAGCGGAGGGAAGGAGGCGGTGAGCGTCTCCTTCCCGCCCCTCCCTTCATCGTCCCCGTCGCCGTGGCTGCTGCTCGCTCACGGCCGGCCCACCCCGCACCTCGACGCCGCCGTCCACGCGCTTACCTAGCCCGTTGGCCGGCCTGGGCCGCGAGGCCGCGCCCGATTTCGCCGGCGGAATCAGAACGCGTGGGATTTCGCGGGGGCGAGAGGCTCACGAACACGGACCGCGCATTCCCCTCCGCGCGTGTTGCTCCGCGCCGCCGCCTCTCTCTCTCTCACCCTCAGCTCGGGTTGTCTCCTCTCAGTCGGCGATTTGGGTGGGGGATCGGTGCGGTGGGTGTGGGTCGGCGAGCGCTTCGGTTTCGTGCCGCTTTTGCCCCACCTCTCCCCGTGCATCAGCTGCAGCTGTTGCATGCCTGCGAGCTGCTGCTAATGCTAAATGGCGAGAGAGTATTTATTAGCGCGGCCTGGAGCAGATTTGCTGCTGACGCTGGTATCGTTAGTTTGGCCGCATCGAGGCATTCACTGAACCACGCGTGTGTGAGTAGGGGAGGATGTAACTGGTCTCGTTATTAACCGTGAAGATTTGGTTAAAAATAAATAAAGCGGAGATTTGGTAATTGATTGAACTAAAGAAACGGAAGAATTGGTGCTCGTGTGGATTGGAGCCAAAACTTTGCTGGAATTTGGGTGCATATTTCGTAATTTTGGGTATTTCGTTGCTCCTCATTTGCAAACGTACTACTACGCGTTTTTGGATTTTTGCAAGACACACAGCTGTTCCCGGTTTCGTTGGTAGTGCCAGTCATTTGTTTTTCCTTTTATGCACGCCATTTTGCTTTGACGGATATGGCGGGCGTATATATAGTGGAGCCATTTTGGTTCTCTATTAACCAGCTCATCACATAGTCGCCACGAGAAATCGAGCAATCGACGGGTCTACAGGGTGTTACGCGGCAGTGATGAATCCACAATCGGAAATGAAGTTCATAGTGCGCGCACGTACTATTGGGATTCTTTTTACATTTTTGCCAAGACAAGGTCACCCATATGTACCTCCGTG
Source organism: Hyparrhenia diplandra (assembly GCA_015847255.1). Lineage (NCBI taxonomy): Eukaryota > Viridiplantae > Streptophyta > Magnoliopsida > Poales > Poaceae > Hyparrhenia > Hyparrhenia diplandra. The sequence goes on along the minus strand of JADLZK010009609.1, from coordinate 112,441 downwards.
TATATATAGTACGAATGTCTATAGGGCTCTGTCATCGTCGATTGTCATCATATACGTGCTCTTTCCTCGACTCCATCAAGACAAATGCCTTGGAGACTCCTTAATAGTAGGTCAGAAATTCTAATGCACATTTACATCACAACGAACGCCCTCAACACCTGTTTTTGTCTACATTTTGAGTGTCAATCTTTTTGTGCCATCATCAATCATTGGTCCAAAACTTTGGGTTTAAGACACTTGGCCTGCGACTGCGACTAACTCGAAATGTGTATCCCGTTCTAAAGCACATGTATTGTGCAACACTTGTGTTAATCAATCACCAAAAACCCCAAAAGTTTACCACATTGGATCCTAGATAATTAGATATGTCACCGATTTTCATCAAGATGTTATCGAAGGTTTGTTACTCTTGATGTTTTATGGTACATAGACAGTCCGGCGAAGAATTCAGGTGACCTTCCCCACGAAGTTTTTAGCATGACATGGAACAAGCATGTATTGGTTAGCAGACAGAAGGCTGCAAGAACCTTCACTCAGCGGAAGGTTTACGAGTTTAGTGCCTCGAGCAGAGAGGGCCCTGATGAGAGCGTCACCTAATGTAAGAACACCCTAGTACATATTGTTCAAAGCGAATTCATGGGGGAGTTGTAGGCTAATTTGGCTGACATCTGCTGTGGTGTTTAGGTCCCTACTAATGTTGAAAACTCGCGCCCGCATGATAGCTGTTTTGCATTATCAAAAATGTTGCGTGTATGTTTTCATTCTCCAATCGTTGTGGTCTTCAAATTTAGGAAGAGCACCAATTGCTACGCAATCGAGAAGGAGGGAGACATCTTGTATTCGAGTCTTGCGGCAATAGTCGCCGCCCGGGGGCCAAGGCACCGCCTCCGCCATGAGTCGCGAAGAAATTTCAAAGAACAATGGCCCCTAATAGATGGTGTTTGTTGGTTGTACCGCGTATTGACAAGCGTGAAAACGCCTATACCTCGCTTCTTGTAAACCGTCTGCAGATCCGATTGTTGTTGAAGCATCCAAAAAGCATCTTATTCCTCGGAATAGTTGCGTGAAAATTGATGGCAGAACCCGTCCGACCCGTTTCCCATGGATAGGAAGCATACCCTCGTGGTAGGAGGAGCCGAGTTTTGTAGTTGTTGAGCCCGAGGGTCGTAGCTATCATTATGCGCATGTTGCCCTCGGGTTTTGCATCTATTGGATTGTACCGCCGCAGCCGCTTTCTCCCGCTCGTCTTGTTGTAGGGCTTGTAGAAGTTTTGTAAGTGAGTTTGCTTGATATGAACCTGAAATGAAGACCAATTTTTCCTTTGGAAGCGATTGTCATTTCTAGCCTTTTCAAATATACCATAAAGTGAAGATAACATTGCATAAAGTTTGTTCGGATGGGTTAGTGGTAATTAATTTAGGAGAAACAATTTGGACACCATCTTCTTGATCAACAATAAAGGAATAGGAAGAGGTGGAGAGAAGGTAGTCCAAACCTTGGTTAGAAGATCACATTTGAAGAATAAATGCACATCATTTTTCAATTTGGTCGCACCTTGAACACATCTTATCTATGTGAGTTGAAAATCTACCCAACCTCTCACCGCAGTATAACGCCTCCTAATAAGTCTCAGTGTTAAAGATTTTTAGAAGAGGCGGGATACAACTTACTTTCCATACCTTTTGAGGATTATGTCGACATCTGAGATATGCTTCTTGATCCTCTGTATTGGCAAGTTGTGCTCAATTGCTGTGTTAAAAGCTTTGTAGATTGTTCAGTGGTGCATCTTCCATCACCAGGGGGTCCATCTTAGAATATTTCTTTGTTCGAGGCGCACCACATGCAATTGTTGGATGGATTGTCTTTAGCTTGGGGTGAAAGTTGTATTAAGAAGGTTGGTGTCCCAAGAAGGTTGGTGTCCCAAGTGTTTGTGCCGTGGACTCAGAGATCTACGCCATCAGAGCCGTGAAAGGGGTGTTTACAACAGGTAGTATAATGTGATCATGTATTGTGTTCCATATTGGGATCTAGGGTTGTGACCATATTGATGTGTTTTCCTACTTGAATTTGGTAGGTCATTCTTGGCAAAGGAGTCGAGGTTTTACCTCGCAAAACAGGAGGACCAACAGTTTTTAGTATTGAGAAGCTCGACAGGTGCTCATGGTTTTGAGACACCATCCAGAATGGAGACAGAGGGTGTTCAATAGTGGAGTCTTAAGCTTTGTGGACTCAATAGGTGCAAAACCGATCTTGGTGACTCTTCTCGTTGCTCTAACATGGATTAGAAAGGTTGTGGATTAGTGCTTCAATGTATGTGGATAGAAGACGGCAAATTTTAGTCCTGATTTTGGTGTTGACTTTTTTTGGTTTCTATTCGGATTATGAGTATCAATATGTGAGATCTTCTAAGATATGCTAGTAATAATAATTTCATTTATATTTTCCTTACATGCATTAGATAATGTTTTTAATAGTACAAAGGAGGGGATAGTGTAGCCATCTTAGTAGTTTCTTGGTCCATGTGCAAGAGATAAAATGAGCTTCTACTCTCATTTGTTTCTTTAGGTAAGGTTTGACAATGGTTTTAAACATGATATTTTGATGCAGATATTATTACGCATTATAATGTCCATGACTATTGTTTGTTATCATATCGGTGAAATGGTGAGAACCGATAAAACTTAAGATTCACATCTAATCCTAACTGGGCTTCATAGGGATATGAAAAAGGGCTAAGTTGATGATAATAATATAAATGGACTAGATTGTACACATTTGACTAAAAAATTAATGTGCCTTTAGTTACTCCACACTTTATACACTTTTAGGGACAAACATGTATAATTGGTATTACTCGTACTATCAACCTTTGAAAAAATACAAGACATACTCCCTCAATCTTAAAATGCTATGATCAAGCTAGATTAGCTATGACAAGATATATGAATATGGGTATTTGTTTCTTTCTAGGATTTGAAGTTGGATGAGGATATTGTAGGATATTCATACCCACCCACATGCGTATGAGAAATCCGACTTAATATTCAAATTTGGATATAAAATTTATATTAAATTTCCAAATTTATATATAGATTATTCATTTAGTGTATGAATCTTTTTTAGATAGATGAACATCAATAAATACACGTGCTATTTTCATGACTACTAAAACTAATGGCATTGTAGTTTTAAAACTTATATAATGTTTGACTTAGACACAACTACATAAAAGGGAGAGAATTTTTTATTCATCGACGCAAAGCTTATACAATTTTATTATACTACTTCCTCTATTTTAAAAGGTTGTAGTTTTATTTTTTTGTGAAAGTCAGAGATTTCTTTATTTGATCATAAATTCGTAGAATTATGTATAGTTTAACATCATATTATTATTTTTTATTTCCATGATAATTAGTTTCATAATATAATCCATGTGTCGTTAGACCATTAGAATATATTATGGAATTAAACCATTTTTGGTTTGATCAAGTCTATATAGAAAATTAAATTTTATGATACCAATAAGTGTTGTTAGTCTTATCATGAAATGTATTCTATTACATGTACATTCATTATTATAAATATTGATACCCTTTTTTGTAAACTTATCAGATTTAGAGATAGGTTGATTAAGAACAGAGCTAAGAATTGTAGGATAGGCGGGAGGTTCGTAGTAGCTCATAATATTATATTTTAAAAGAAAGATATTGTCTAGTCTACTGCCTATTAAGATTGGCAACTATTTCGTGTGTGGGTATAGAGTATGGACCAGAGCAAAAGAAAAGACTCTGAAAGGACGTGGCACTTTTAAATTCTCATCATCTCGTCCTTCCTACGTACTCCAGCACTTGTTGGGTATGGGTTTAGGAATGTTTGCCTGGCACCATGGCCCCGTTGAAAATTGGATACGCACAACAGCTCCACGATACTACTACTCGTATACTATATATACAAACAAGGATGAACATGTTCCACGAATTGTGACACATGCCGGTCTCTGTTCTGTATCTGTATCTTTTTTTTTTTTTTTTTTTGACAACATCTGTTCTGTATCTGTTGATGGTTGTTGTTAGTGTCATCTATGTTCTTGTGCTGCCACCAAGAGTCTCAAGAGAACCAATTTTTTGGCACACAACAATAAAGCTTTACCAAACTTGACAAGTATCCGTGTGATCTTGGCCGAAATTTTAGCCACCGGTCCTGGCAAGCAGTGACATGACTGTAATCCTAACCCGTTTTGATTAGCTGCATTTTATTGATATCGAGCAGCCTACTCTCGACCGAAACCAACTTCGCATTGCATAGAATAGAACGAAGCATTATTAAGGCACAAGTGCACAAGGAAATGATTGCTCGTCGCTCGCTTGAGAGTGACAGAAGTCAGAAGCACACAGTGGAAAGCCACCAAGAAACGCATGGTCTAAGATGGATTCGGACGGAGATTTTCATTTGGCGTGGGTGCTTCCTCTGGGCTCTAGCGAGTTTCTTGTGCAACAAAGGGCAATCATTTCTTTGGGCAACAAGAAAAGCGATCAATCAGTTGCCTTTGCACCGTTCGGAGCTGGAGTACTACGTAGTACTAGCTCTATGTCCCCTTCGGCGGCCTACCATTTCGCGCTCTTCTCGTTTGGTCAAAACCCGAAGCTCAGGGAATGTTAGTTGGTGCATAGCCCATATCCCAAAGAAGGCGTGCTGCCCTGTCCCTTTTTTTCTTCGTACTCGCCGGAGGCCAGTTGCGCCATATAGAAAGGTCCTCACTCTTCAGTCCATGAGCTTTAGGTCCAACAACACCAATGACAATGAGGTCAAACTTTATTGTTTAGTGGCATAAAACCGAGAACGGTTACTGCCAGTAGGGAATGTCAAACCCATAGTCACTAACTAGTGTCCAGAAACAGACGAGGGGAATAACGCAGATGACCGGGTACTAGTGCAACGCCAAATCACCAGTCGACGAGCTAGAGAGAGCTGGGGAAGCAGTCTTTACGACACTCGAGCCAGGACGGCAAGCATGACTCATCAGCACCGTGCCGTAGTCTACAGAAAACGATGAAACGAGTTCATACGCCGAGCCGAATGAAGTAAGCGGTCCTCGTACGTGAACCGAGTCACACGCGAGTTGCTGATGGGCTTGGCATTGGCTGCCTCCGATCGAAGCCGAAACCGTGGAATTCCACCAGAAATAGACCATCAGATCGAAAGCACGCGCGTGCGCGTTCCACTCGACTCATCCCATGTCACGCTACTTGTCGCGAGCCGTGGCCGTGCTGTGGCGTGCACGGAATCGGCCGAGGATGCCCTATCCATCGCTATCGCCGCCCCGGGGTCATGTTATCGTCTTGCGAATCGCGATGGCTACGCACCGCTCTCCCACGCGCCCACGCCGCACCTCCGACATGCAAGTTTGTAGGATCCCACAGGAGAGGCCAGCAGACGAGACGATGGATGATGGACACGGATAAAAAGTGGCCCGTAAACGCTAATCACGACTCACGAGGGCACAGCCGTTTTCGTTGCCGCTGAGAAAATCAAACCAAGTAAAGCGAAGTTAGAGAGGAACGAGCTCCGTTCAAAGATTTGGTCCTTGGCTTCAACAAATAGATTTCAACTTGTGTCGTGCACTCCCTCTATCTCATGATATCTTCACTTCTACGGTTTAAATCACTACTACCAATTTGATTAATGGTGGCGGATAAATTTCATTTCCGTGGCGGTTTTCATAACCGCCACGAACGGCGGTCACCGTGAAATCATCGATTTTCCGTGGCGGTTTTCCCCGTAGCCCAAAACCGCCACCATTAATAAAAAAAGACAAAAAAATGAAAATGCCCGAATCCGGCCCAGATCTCGGCCGGGCGGCCGCCGCGGCTGCCGTCGCCGGGGTCGCCCCTTCGCCCGGCCGGCCCTCGCGCCTCCCGCCGCCAGGGCCTCCAACGCGCCGCCGCCGCCCAGACCCGCCCGCGCCGCGCGAGATCCGCGCGCCGGGCGCTACGGGCGTGAGCGCCACCGCCGCCGGGCGCTAAGCGATCTCCGCCGCGGGCCGGCGGGAGCGTGAGTTACGCCCGCTGGGCGCGCACCGAGGCCGCCATCCCCGCGAGATCCGCCGCCGCCCGCCACACGAGGTCGCCGCGCTTCGCGACCGCCGCCGCCATGGCCGAGATCCGGCGAGGCCGCCGCCCGTCGGAGGGAGGGCACGCCGCCGTGGAGGGCGCCCGAGCCCGCTGTCCGTGGAGGGCGCCAGTCCACGAGGGGGACGGGAGGAAGATGGGGAGAGAGAAGGAGAGAGGAGAGAGTCTGGATGAGAACCGTGGAGAGACCGAAAGTGTGTGTCCGGTGAGGTCGAAACCCTAAGACTCCCCTTACTCTCTATATATACGAGCCCGATTTTGGTTGGTTTTGGGCTTTTTTCTGGCTCTTTGGGCTGGCTATTTGGGCTACATTTACCATGGCGGTTTTTTTAAAAACCGCCACGGTTAATCATGATATTAACCGTGGGCGTTTTTTAAAAGCCCGTCACGGAAAATGATTTCTAAACACTATGCAAGTTTAATTTGTAGTAGTGAATGTGGTAATTACTTTAGATGGCAAATTAATTGCCATCACTAGCGCAATAGTATAGGAAGCCAACAACAGTGGCACGATACAAATATGTGGTCACAATTTCATCAGCATACAAATGACAAGAAAAAAACAGTACAATACAACGAGTACTAGTAGAAGGCCAAGACGACTACAAAATTTCTAGTCTCCTCGGCGCCCAATTGCGTGGAGCATAAGGGCGTGTTTGGTTCTCATCTCACGATCCGTGCCCCGCATGCCCGCGAACTAGGCTGGTTTACATGCAGCCTTGCTTGTTTGGTTTTGCGTTGAATGCAAATGCTCGCATACACTAGTCACTTGATTGGTTGGCCTATACTCTCCTCCCGTCCCGTCCATGCTCCCTCTCACACGGATACGCGGCGCCCGCGCCCCCAGTGCTCGACAAAACGGAAGCTCGATCTGCTTTTTAGGAGCCCGGCTCTAGAGCTCAGGATACATCCCTCCGGCCAGGCCCATGAACGGCTCTAGGGAACCAAACAACCTTCAATTGCATCCCACAAACCATGCACGCACGCAGCAAGGCAACCAAAGATGCCCTAAAATTTGAACTGGGCGCCATTTTCCCCATTCTCCAAATGTTACAACCTCATTAGCCTGCAATTCATTCATATCAGGCATGCTCATTGATCTAAACACACTAGCACACGAAGGTGACTGAGAGCCCCCTACCTCATCTAAATGTAGCACCAAGATCCATCAGCATGCAATCCATTTTATCTTCAGCTATACTCTTAGATCTAAACATAGTACTAGGGCAAGGAAGTGAAAACTGAAGAGCCCTTACCAGACCTAAATCAAGACCTTATAATGTGCACTTGGTGATGTTAATCATCCGTGGTGAGTAAATGCAGTCATTTGGTCGTTGAGCTAGAAATAACTTGACTTTTTGACAAAAAGTTCTATATTCTTACACGCAGGTCATTTTTCAATGCCACTCAGTAGACAAACTTTTTTTATCCATCCTAGAGAAGAGTACGCCACGGCCGGCCGAGGTTGGAATGAACATGTCATATTACGAAAACAACAACTATGAATATCTTCACCAAAAAAAAAATGAATGGTTGTCTAATATGATAGCTTAACGCCTAGACTTCTTCCTAGCGTGTATTGTGCCTTTTTGAGAGCTAGCAGGAGGCTAAAGTTTAGGGCCTGTTTGGTAGGACTTCTTCCTAGCTCCGCTTCGGAAGGAGCACTGCCAAACGGTCCCCAGAGGAAGGAGCCGTTTAAGTCGCTTTTTCAGTGGAGAAAGGAGGAGCCGGAGTCGCTTTTAGAGGAGCCCCAGTTGGAGCTTCTCTAAATGGTTCCGGCCCTCTAGTGAATCCCGAGCCCCGGCCAAACACCCTTAATAAGATTGGTCGACGCCTAACTTATGCAAAGACTAAAAATGAAACTTTATTTTTCAAAAAAAAAAAAATTGAAACTAAACTAAGGTTGCTACCTTAGCTCACTGATGCGTCGCCTTGCCAATCAAGAATTTCGAACAGATAGTTTATTTGGTTAGCTGACAAAGCACACCTAAATTTAGGTGCTATCAATTTTTTTTTTCTTTTGCTATCAAAATTTATGTGCTAAATTTACCAGCCAATTTGGCACTCTTTGAAGGGCAAGTTTTTTTTTTTTTTTTTTTTTTTTTTTTTTGAGTACATGGGCAGGTTTTCTTGTTTGTGCCACAAGGAGAGCTAGCTACCAAAGCAAGCAGCCCCAAAATCCCTAACCCTTATGAGCCCATGTGGATCCACGGACGGCCTCATTCATTTTAGCCCACAGCGCCCCATGAGATGTAGCTTCTTGTTTAACCCGTAGGAAAAAGTCCCAGATTCCCTCCCCCAACTATCACGAAAAGTTCACTTTTCCTCCCTCAACTCAAAACCTGACAAATCACCTCCCTCAACTTTTCAAACCATGCAAATTACCTCCCTCGACGGTTTTGAAGGCGGATTTGCTACAGTAACCGCGGTTTTGCTACAGTGTCAGCGGGTTGCTACAGTGACAGTGACTTTTCCTTTTCTTTTTATAAAAATTCCGGTTGAATATTTAAAAAATCATAGTAAATCACGAAAAAAATCATAAAATAAAAATCCAATTTTGTTGGACTCCACATGATTAGACCTACACATTGAATATATAATATGATATGCTTTAGTACAAAAGTTTTTGCTACGGTTTTGTCTTTTCTTTTTATATTTATTTGGCTGAATCTTTAAAAAATTATAGTAAATCACAGAAAAATCATAAAATAGAAAATATAATTTTGTTAGACTCCACATGCGCATGTCTACACAAAGAATATATATAATATGGTATGCTTTAGTACAAAATTTTGGTTGTAGATCTACAAAATTATTTTGTTGGACTAAAGCATACCATATTATATATTCAATGTGTAGATCTACTCATGTGGAGTCTAACAAAATTGGATTTTCTATTTTATGAATTTTCTATGATTTACTATTATTTTTCAAAGATTCACCAAATAAATAAAAAAAGAAAAAGACAAAACCTTCGTAGTAAAAACTTTATACTAAAGCATATCATATTATATATTCACTCGTGTAGATCTAATCATGTGGAGTCCAACAAATTAGAATTTTTATTTTATGATTTTTCTATGATTTACTATGATTTTTCAAAGATTCAACCTGATTTTTTGAAAAAAGAAAAACAAAGTCATCACATCAGAAGAACTCACGACAGCAACAAACCGCAAAACCACTGTTATCAAAATCCCGCCTTCAAAACCGCGGCGGAGGTGTAATTGCACGGTTTGAAAAGTAATTTGCGTGATTTTCCTATGCCTGGCTGGAATCGGAGGAAAAGTGAACTTTCGAGAAGTCGAGAGTGAAAGACTTTTCCTAACCCATATCATTACAAATCTTGGGCCACCAATAAGGCCTCGCGCTTGTCGATAAAGTTTGGAGCCCAGCTGCTACGTGATGGACCCCATTTCTTCTCAAGGGCCTGGATATGTCAGAGTCCGTTTGAAGCCGATCTGCGGCTTAGTGGCCTTGATGGGCCACAGCTGTGTCAATCTCGTCATTTTCCTATTTTGGTCCATAGGTAAACTCGGCCCAAATAAGTATCGGCCTCAAAGAAACGACGGGCTTGCTAAGCAAAACTTATTCTTACGTATATTCTTCCCGCAAAAAAAAAAACAGAACAGAGAGAAACTTAAAATCTTGTCAAGTACATGTACATACATACTAGCAAATCTGTATAGCACACTCACATGTTACAATCAAAAAAGGGACTGGGCATTCTCAAGAAATGAAATTCAAAGACAAGACATACAATACGACATGCAAAACGGTTTGATCACATTCCTGAACACATAGCTTTGATAATCCTGAACACATAGACTACAAAGCACAAAATTCCATTTCTACGGCAAGCTCCGTCCTCCAGTACACAAATACCAGTAGTATTTTCGAGAAATGGTTGAGATCTGATTCATTTATCATTTTCTAACCGACAATCTGGTGGTCTTGTGGTCACAGCTACACACGTTCTGTAGCTGTCCGGCAGTTGCCATCTGACGCATCCATATAAACCCGCTGATGTTTTCGCGACGCTACAGATCCATTCATGATATTGCGGTTGCACGTCCCGGAACCGTATATAATGCCCATCGTGTCATAGTCATGTATCTCGTGCAGGTGGTGCTGGTGCACTGCAGGCCAGGCCGCTCCGCAACACACCACCATCAGGTCCCCTGGCAAGTCTGCCGTCTGGTGGATACCGAGGGGCCCGGCAAGATCTTTCATTTGTCGGGCCATTATCGTTGAAATCCTCCATTTCCCAAAGATCCGCCAAAACGGTAGTGGACCTGCGACCCGCGAGACGATTGTGGCTGAATGAATGAATGAAACCCAAATCTGTTGCACCTGAATCGCTTCCTCATCATGGAATAGTCCCCAAGTGTCAAATCAACTGTGGGCTGTGCGAGTTTTGCTTAGACGAAACGAAACTGATCCATGTATTTGTTGAGACTACACTTCAGAAAATTGATTGATGACGTCGTCTTTCTTCTATTATAAAAGTTCAAACAGTGTGGAAGAAGCAGGGCATTCCTTTTTTGAAACTTTCAACGGGGGGAAGAGCTCCCCACCTGATTTTTATTGATTATAGCACTTTACACATGATTACAAGGTAGCCGTTTTGGGAATACAAGACATGAATTGCGTAAATTACATTGGATCGGAGGTAGAGGACCCCATGTCTAGAACCTTTAGCCATTCATCAATGACCTTCTTGGATTTCTTGGGCATTCTTGCACGCCACAGTAGGGCTTCAGACTTGCATAGCAGTACTAGAGTTCTGAGATTGGGCTGTTCTTCTCGGAAGACAAAGGCATTTCTTTGTTTCCAAATCTGCCAGCAACATAAGAGAATGAAAGAGCTGTATTGATTCTAGCAGGGCATTCCTTGATACCTGAACCCCTTTTTTTATTGTTGCGAATCTACCTGAACAGTTTGGAACGAGTCGAAAATATATCGGCACCTGCAGCAGCGTGGGTAAGATCAATACAATGTCCTCTCAAAAAAAATGATCAGTACAATGCGTGCACTCTTCTTGGCGGATAAATTAAATATGAGACGATGTGTATGTGTGCGTCTGGACACGCGTTTCCGGCTTTCAGCGTTGTTGTTTTTCCCCACACGTGCATCTCACGGGCTCTGGCATTTTCTTCCGTGTCTACAAGCAGCGACGCTTCTGGTGGAGCGTTACGGCAACGCCATGGCCAATACGAGACGAGGAGAGGGCGAGCTCGATCGATGGATGGATCCATGGATCGGCGTCAGCGGCTGGGCTCATTCTTATCCGCTGTAGCGTGAGCGTGATGGCACGGCCTTTGGCGTTGTCGCTTCGCGGGGCCGTCCGGCAACGGGCGAAAACGACGCATCATCCAGTGAATTGAAACCACCGGTACGGGAGGCTGCGTATTGCGTTACTGATGAGGCCTCTTTTTGTTTCCCCTACTGTGTTTGGAGAATACGATCCTTGTTCATATCATTAGCACCAAAAAAGCTCGGAATTGTGCTTGGCTTTTCTCTCAAACTAGCCAGTTGCCACGCTGCAAGATAGTGTACTAGCTTTCGCCGACGTCGTTATCGTTTTGGCTTTAGTTGCGAAATCGACAGGCAACAATGGGTACGATCCAACTTGCTTAACAAAACGGGGTCGGATTGGAGAGCCACTGTTAGCCGCTGCTGTGCACTGCTAGGTGTGCCTGAATCGGCCTGAATCGTCGTGATGATGCGTCGCGGCGGCTGGCGGCCAGCCGTAACGCGACGGCACGTCGAGAGCAGCTGGCTGTCCGGGCCCCGGCCCCCAGCGTGTAGTACTACGATAATGAGTGAGCCCTCGTGGTCCCTTGATGTGTCATTATTCCCCATCGATTATAAGCGTCGAGTTCGGTTTTGGTTCCATTCAGTGCATGGATCGATCGAGCCTAAATGACCCCACTGCTTTTCTTTGCTTTGGACGCTGATGACCCCACATTTCTCACTTTCTTGTCTTTCTGAACAAAGCTTTTTTTTAGTGTTAGGATTTCTGCTGCCTTTTTTAGCTCCTTGTGTTGTTGCCTTGTTTTACTTGGAACCAAAACTACTGGCTTAGCTAGGAGTAAAGTAGCGGGTTAGATTCGCATCACAACACAAAGTAGTCCGTGTAGTGCAGGGAAAGCTCAAGGAGTAATGCGTTCCTAACCAAGAAAAAGCGCCGTTGCTTAACGTACACACTCTTTTGCTGATACTCTCCTCTCTTTCGGTGCGCCAGAACCAGAGGAGGTACGGAGTGGCGTTCTCATCGGCTATCCCTTGGCCGTGCGTTACAGGTAGAAGAAGCAGCCTACACCTGTCAGGGCTTCTCTTATGCAAGCTACAAGACCGTGCTGCCTCACGTCAAAGTGTCGCCATGTAGACTAGGCCATCAAAACTACAGTGGAGGCTACGGGACCATAGATCTTTTTGGTTTTGGCCACTAAGTTGTCACTTTTCCTTTCCTGCTTTGTCCGCTTTTCCTCTCAGCGTTCTTGTCGCCAAAGCTTTTCGTGCATGGAGAAGTTCGCTTCACCTCTCGCAATGCGCTCTCGATAGCAGCTTGTTGCTTTTGTCACCGAAGCCATCGACTCCCCGCGGGCTTCCCGACACCACTGGAAAATTTCTTTGAAACAGATGATGTGGAGGCTAGTTGCTTACCCGACAACGAGGCGGTACGCTACAGTGGAGCGATGGGAGGCCCTCAAGGTGCGCCCTGCTGCCTTTCGTCAGAGCGAGGCTGAATAATTTGTCCTCCTTTCTGCTGCAGATTAGTACTATGTCACCGATCATGGATGGTTCTTCTTTTTTATCAACAACAAACACACACGCAGATTATGGTTGGGGAGGTGCACTTTACCTCGGCGTTTGGTCGCTGTACGGAGGCAGCCGGCCGGCGGCCACACCTGAGCTGCCTGTAGTAGGCTAGGCGTAGGCAGGCCGCTGTGGCCTTTGCCTCTAGGAGCACGGCCTCAGAGTTTCCTTCCCGTCTTATCGGTACCGCCTCAACCCGCCGGTGTCTCTGGATCTGAAACTTCCTGAGTCTGAACTCTGAAGACCGTGCACCGTGCACACGTACCTGAGCACCCCGGGTGGACACGGACGATTGGATTTTCAAACGGAACAGAGAGGCTCGGCGGATTTGCTCGCATCCCCGGCTGTCTGATTAGCGTTTGCCACTCACTATTCTAAAACTGCAAACTGGATCGGTGGTGCCAGGTGGTTCCAGAAAATTGGTTGCTGATTTTGTCTTGGACAACAGCGCACCAGGGCGCTGGGATTCTCCGGGACTGAATCTGTGTGTAAGCAGCTGTTACAGCAAGCAATGGGTGGCCCCCGGATCCACCGAACATCTGGAGCCCTGGCGCTTTCCCGTTGAAGCAAATATATTTTGGGGCAAAAAAATCGCGTCGCGCGCTTGGGTCCTTCCGTCCGTCCGCCGAAACGGAAAAGGGGGATAGGTTCAGACGACGGAGCCGTCCACCGGTCCACGGATGGATGTACCAGACCCGACGACCCTCTCCCCGTCCATCCCAGATGAGAAAAACGAAAAACGCGAGCAGCTGGGGGTGACCTGACCTGACCTGAGCATGAGCAGCCAGCCAGCCAGCCAGCAAGCAGCATGGCATGGCAGGGCATGGCATGGCATGGCAGGACAAAAAAGCTGGGCCCAAATCTTGCATCGACACGCTGCCTAGCTCATCATCTCATGAACAAAATTAATCCAATCCGCGGAAAGATTCACAACTCCACAAACTTGGAAGACGGAATCTACGTATGCACAAGAGGAATCTAATCTCCTAGCCTTTTTTTAGGGGGTGGCCGCTTTACTCATTTTGCCTATGTACAATTGGAGGAAAGCCTCTCCTCCTCCGGTTGGTTTCGCTGTCTCGGCGGCTGCGGCTCTCCGTCCTTGGATTGAGACGCTCGCGGCGGCCGCGCATTCCCTCCGCACAGTGGGGAAGAACGAAGAAGTGGCAGCAGCTCACTGGTATCCGCCGAGGCCGGTGAGCAGCAGCTCGTGCGGCCGCAGCAGCGTCGGTGGGGTGGAGGGCACGGGCGTCAGCGTCGCGCCGAAGTAGGAGAAGTCGAAGTCGGAGGCGTCGGGGACGCCCGCGGCGGCGGTCCAGAGCGCGCCGGCCATCTCGTCGGGGATGAGCGGCGCGCGGCAGAGCGGGCAGGTGCGCTGGTCGTGCTCCATCCAGCGGTCGAGGCAGGCCCGGTGGAAGACGTGGCGGCAGTTGCTGAGCCGCCGGACCTCGTCGCGGCCCCCGATGCCGCTGAGGCACACGGCGCAGTCCCCGCCGACGCACGGCGACGCCTCCAGCTCGTCGAACCGCACCACGGGGAGGACCTCCTCGATGACCATCGCCGGCACCGTCCGGAACTCCGGCCGGCGGTGCATCAGCATCGCCGCGGCCGCCTGATGCGCGCCGTGGTGGTCCCACCCCCTGCGCGTCGCCGTCGTGGTGGTGGTGGTGGTCCTGCAGCAGCGCCTGGTGTTGGTGGTCGTCCCCGAGATCCAGCAGGTCGCCGAGGCCCACGGCGTCGAACGCCCAGAGGAGGAAGCGGCGGATGTAGCCCAGCAGTAGGAGGAGGTGGAGCAGCTGCTTCGGGAGCACCAGCTCCGAGTAGCCCACCGGGAAACCCATGCTTGCCGGGGGAGCAGCGCGCGCGCTTGTCCGGATTCTGCTGGCTTCCTCCCCCTTGGCGTGCCTGCCCCCTCGGTCGGAGTTCCTCTTGGCTTGCGGTGGTGGTGGTGAAAGGGGGAAGGTGGGGGATGTGCTTCCTCTTCTCTTGGCTGCAGATATGGCGCGGTGGCGATGCGTGGACGGGAGGCGCCGTGGCTATATAAAGCGCCAGGCCAAGGGAGGGGTGACGCGGAAAGCTTGCGGGACCCGCGGGGCCGTGGGAATGGATCGATCCATCGCGTCTTGTGCTCTCTGCTGCTGCTCTGCTCTGCCCTCACCGCGCGATTCGATCGCTCTCAACGGCTCGCTCCTCTGTTGCCGAGAGGAATTGGCATTTCGCGTGGCTGGACCTCGGCGGGCGCGTGGCGTGGCGCGCCGGGTGGTCCGCTCGTTTCCCCGTACCCACACACTACTGCCCTGCAGCTGCCGCTGCCGGGTCGGTCGTCGGTGCAATGCACCGTTCGCTACAAGCAGAGCCTGTGCATCTCGCCTCCACCTCCCACGACGGACCACCACGCACGGTTCCACAGTTCACACAACGTACTGTACGTACCTGCAGACTGTAGATGATCACGTGAAATTCGCGCGCGAGCAGTAACACAGTCCATTACTGCTGGGCCGGCCGGACAGAAGGGGTCAAAACTTGTCAGCGGTCTATGCGTGCGTCAGCGACGCCTTGTCCATTTGCGGAGTGAGCTCCAGCTATTCAAAATTCAGGGCCACCGGGGAGAGCTGAGCCGGGGAGAGCTGGACAGGGCCCTAGGACGAGAACAGAGACAGCAGCGCTCGGATGCGCGGCAGGTGGAGACAATAATCACCAGCAATCTTTTTGTCGTGCCTAGGGGTTGATATTGGCGTAACCTGGAAATCTCAGATCAGGTAATTCGGATAATTAGGCCTTGTTTAGATGGGCTAAAAATTAGCTAAAAAACATTGTTACAAATCGCAGAAGAATCTCAGAAGACTCGCAGAAGACTTTCGTTTGTATTTGGTAAACATTTAATGAACTAACCAGCCAAAAGATTAGATGCCGTGATGTATAAAACGTAACTGTGTTATTAGTTATTTTTTACTCTACATTCTTCGTTCAAATATGTAATAACTGACGTATTTAATGTGATGTGATGGAGAGAGAGTTAAAAAAGCGCAAATTTGGCCTTAGTGATTCGTATTACAAATTGATACTACCTGATTTCGTCTCGGAAAAACATTGCCTGAAATTCAATAATCTGGATTCGGTTCTTACCCGCTATATCAAAACCAATATGTTTGATAGAATTTTAGTGGCATTTTAAAGCAATAGACAAAGAAATCATTGAAATCATGTCATGCTCATGTGTTCGTATCAATGAACAACAAAACAATTATCAAGCTAGCATGTCTATACACTTGAGCGGGTGTGGCGCCGTGGGTCGTCCAACGTCCCTTTACGAGGTGCAGACAGGCAGGGAGAGCTCGCGACTTGGACTGCCCGCGGTGAAAAGAAACGAAAGGGATGGTTGCACGAAGGTTCTTGGATCCTTTTGCTTTTCGACCATGAGACGAAAGGGATGGATGGGCGAGGAGGAGGACGCAACTTGCAACTTGCTTGGTGGTGACTCGGTCCAGTGCTTTTGTCTCGTCCTGGCCCCGGGGAAGTCGCATGCGCTGCTGCTGCTGGGCTACTGGCTGGCTGCCCGCCCCGCCCGGCCGTCTCTGCTCATCATGTCATGCTCATGCTCATGGCGTGGCGTGGGTTCACCGTTTCTTTTAGGTTGCTTTGCCTGATATTTTACTTTCAGGACACTTCGTCTTGCATCATGCCCAATCTTGTGTGTACGTGCGGGTTTTTAGTTTATGTTACACGTATCAAATATATAAGTACCAAGTCAAAAAGGCCGGCACGTTGGTTTATTTCTGCTTTATTTTTATTTACTACGTATTCTTGGTGTGGAATTTTCGTTGAGGCTCATGTCACCCGACATCATCTCTTGAAAAATCAAAGTTATTAGTACATTAAGAGTAGAAAACAGGGAGTCACCATGTCGCTATATCTGTTTGACAATAATGTATGACGAATTATTGGTGGATGGATTAACTTTGATTTACCACGCAGTATGTAGTGAAAAACAGAAAAATTACCACTGTAGCAACTTCGGCGGTATCAGTGTGTTTCAGACATGGCTTGTGTCCTTTTCAAAGACCTTGAAAATTACATACATATATAATCCATCAGTAGCTTGCTGTTTAGATACTCCTACAAAGCTGCACTGCAGTAGCGTCTTATCTTACTATTACTAATTGAAGGCTCCAACGGAGCTCCACGCTAATTCTCACACCGATGCGTTAAGAAAAAGATAAGTCTTAGAAATTCTCACGTTAATCGAAAACATCCGCCATTGAATCTAAAGTCTATAGCCACCAATGACCATTAGATCTTTTTTTTTTTGTTATCTAGAAAATTACCCACCTCTGCCATTAAAGATTAAAAATAAACTAATACAATGCATGCCACTTTTTTTAATCATGAGAAAATCCAACCGAGTCGCAATGCTTTAATAGCCATTAGATCAAATAAAATAACCGTATAAATCAATGTAGGTGTTTTTACGTGTCTTTCCCAAAACCAATCTAATCTAACCCATCGTCAGCATCTCACGCTCTCTCCCCGTCGCGGCGTTCCAATTCCTTCCAGCGGCGCCGTCGCCAATCCACCTCTACTGCCGCCGAATCCCAAACTCCGACACCACGCCTCGACCATCTTCCCGTTTTCGTATGTAAGTGGATGTGGATGTAAGGGCATGTCGGGGACAGCCTTGAAAGCTAAATATTAGCTGAAGCGGCAGCGCCAGGGTTGGCCGGCCGGAACTGCCACGTTTACGTCTATATGTAGCGGTCTCTGATTTCGTGCGCCAAGTATTGGCACTCGAATTGGTTTTGCATATAAGCGCATTGCATGGCATGAAGAGAACACTTCCTGCTCTGCTTACTTCTGATGGTGTTGTAATTTTATTACCTTGGCGTCGGTAGTTTGCACTAGAGCCAATCTGCTTTTGGCTCAGATTTCATATAAACAAAACCGTCTTTTTGTAGCTGCATGTTGAGAGTTTTGGAGTGTGAATGTATCAAGTGGAGTTTGTATACATATCACTGCATGGGTATTTGACACATGGTTTTGTTGCAGACAAGTTGTTCGGCAGCTGATTAACCCAGCAAGATATAGGCTGGTATATGTGCCTTGGTGGCTGCATAAATGTGCCTATAAGTATTGCATGGTGGCATCTCGGAAGGCCTGGAGGAATCAATTTCCATGAATTGCATGTGGTAGTTGATTATCTTCAATTTTCATCCAAGATAGCCTCCTTTATTTATTTGTCAAAGCCGCACTGCTTTCTGCTATGGAAATTCACATGCTTGATCTAAAGGTTGCATCGCATCAATTTGACGTCAACATCCAAGATGCCCAAGATGCAACAATGGGCAATGGTGCAAATTGCAAGGCTCGTTTGACTGAGAAAAAAATCATCCAGGCCATGGAAATTTTTGTGCCACCCTTCGTCTATCTATAAATTTTTTTTTTAAATAACATATTCTGTTACTATCTTATGCTTATTTTTCTTATTTCAGGATATATTCGATGCAAACCTGATCGATGGAAGTAGAAAGATTAGAGCTGGGCCTAGGATATATAACAGTTGATTCTCAATGAGTATACGAAACCCTGTCTTATGCTTATTTTTCTTATTTCAGGATATATTCGATGTAAACCTGATCAATGGAAGTAGAAAGATTAGAGCTTGGGCCTTGGATATATAATGGTTGATTCACAATGAGTATAGGAGATCCCAGTCTTTAAGGTAATGCATCCATGTTTCTCTAAAAAACATTGTTATTACTAAAGTATTTAATTTTCTACATTGAGTGAGAAAATAGAAAGGTGGTACCCATAAGTTGTTCAGAACTAAATACAATAGTTTAGAAGTTAAAGAACCTATGGAGAAAATGCTTCACTGATCGGTCACCTAAGAAGTAGTCCAGTATAGTTCTAGAACAAAGATTGCAAGCAAAACATCTCTAATAATAGCTAAGCCTTAACATGTATGTAAAAAATCACCACCCAATAGTTTTTCCATCAACATACTATATTTAGTGATACTCTAAGGGTGTGTTTGGTTGGGCTTTTTAGGTCGTGGCTTTTGCCCCAAAAGCCAAAAGCCCAACCAAAGGGGTTAGTCGCCACCTAAAGCCAAAGCCAAAAGCAGCTTTCATCCTAGTGTAATGGTAAAAGCACCTCTCCCCTCGCTTTTAGTGGCTTTTGGATAGGCAAGTTGGAGAAAATTACCCATCGCCACGGTTATGAGGGGGCAAATAACGTTTTCGTCGCTTCTATTTTCCCTCCCCCCGCGCTCCATCCCCGTCACCCTCCCCCGTCGCGGTATGGCGCGCCCACGCCGCCGCTATGGTTCACGTCCTTCCCGCGCCGCCCACGAGGGCTCGCCGAGCTGCCCGTCCCCGCCAAGGCCGCCCCACGCCGCGGATCGTCCCTTCCTTGGTCCCCTTCGGAGTCGCCGGTCCGCCCCCGCTGCCGCCGCCCCAACGCCGCCAAGTCGCCGGTCCTTGCCCCGCCTTCCAGATCCGGCGAGCGAGCGCCAAGTCTTCCTTTATGTCCGTTCTATTTGGGGTGATCAGTGACATATTAGCCACCCTTTATACTATTTCGTTTGGGGAATCCTAGAGAACAAAAATGAGTCAAAATGGTGGTTAAGTTTAACTTAGAAGGCCTCTTGGATGTGAGATCTAACAATTCTATTTTATTTGTTGCTTAAAATTATAACAAGATGAATTAGTTAAAATGAAGTTTCACAAAAAAAAAAAAAACATGTGGTCATTAAAAACATGTAGTTAAAATTATAACAAAATGAAGTTAAAATGAATTAGTTAAAATTACCCTTGTGAGGATATGAGGGATTAAATTTTGGTCGACTTGGATATAACAATCCTATTTTAGCAAAGGGCAAATTACAAAGAATATGAAATAATTAAATCACTTTATAAATTACAGAAAAAAATATGACTATTATTGTTGTGTTATTTTCTCTATCGATAAGGGACATGGTATGACATGGGACCCAAGATTTTTATAAGAAAACAAAAGTAATAATTTGTTGCGTAATTATTGTTTTACCACATGCATATGACCATCCAAATATCTGGTCATAGAGCTACTCCTAGAGACTCTTTATATTTTTTCTAATTTATAGGAATGGAGATTTTGTTGACAAAATTTGCCTCCAAGAACCTATTTAATTGGATCTCCAAATATAAACATTTTCTATTCTAGATTAGACAAAGATGGAGAAAGAGGATGATTCTCTACGGTGCTCACAAGATGTAGAAAAGTTGTTGCATGGTACAAAGATATACAAAATGAGTATTACTCAAATAGATCTTCAAATAATGATCTATGGAGTAAATTTTAGAATGGCTCCTATAATTGTAGTCCAAGATAAAATACTTTGGAAGCTGGCTTTCTTGGGTGTTTTATATCCATCAAGTGTGATGTTTCTACTACAACAATAAAAAACCTGCTCAACTCAAGTGCGCGTAATGATGTTTGTGCTGCTTTTGGATGTTCATGCTTGAGAAAATACGTCAAAAAATAAATGTCAACAGTTCAAAATTCTATTTAGATATATATCTTGATTTGCATGATTTGTAGAATGCTATTAATTTGCATGTAGTTGTTATGATTATGATACATTTTCATTATTGAAAAGATATAATAAACCTAATCACATAGTTTGTGAGCACTCTTTGTGAACAGAGGTATATGTGTATACTTATCTTCTTCTCCTAATTATAACAGTTTACTTAACCTTGACTAGAGATGGAGAATAAGGTTTACTGATTAATTGTGGTCCTTATTTTATGTAGTTTCTATATGTTGCCACACCTTATTTGTAACCAAACTTTGGAAACCTTATTTGTTCAGGACCTATCAAGTAAGGAATGGAATGCCTTTACGGAAAACTAAAGGAATTTATTTTTACATATCTTCTTGATATTAGCACCGCTACCCCATCCTATATCCTAACTTCAAGCTCTAGCATTGATCTTATGCGATGCGACTATTTATGCCATCATAGTACTTAAGAGTGTAATTTATGACAAAAAAATTCTTATTTGTAGAAAGCACAAAAGTCATTATAGATATTATAAGAGCATGAGTTTCAACTTTATTGAAAATTAAATAATTATTTGCATTATGTCATATAAGAATGGTCGCAACCAGAGTAATTATAGTTCAATCTAAGCTGTTGAGGTTTCAACTAAATGTATATTAAAGTGAAACAGAGGTGACATGCAAAGGGAAAAAAAAACTAGGTGTGAAGATAAAAACATTTAGTTAATTAAAAACAAGTTTATCACAATTGGATAGGGAATATGGAGTATCTCCTATTCTATTATAGAATAAACAAAGAAAACTCTAACTAATCTTGATTCTAACCCGTGCGGTAGCACGGGTTGATGGGCTAGTAGTTAAACTAATCAAAGCGCCTGTGGATTATGCATTATTTCTAGGGTAGCTTAATATAATATGGATTATGCATGGATGGGCCCCCCCTCCCTATAGAGAAAGTGCTCCTTCCTTCCTACTACGGTCCAACTCCAACTACCTGCAGTGCGGACGCGCTAATCTAATCATCGTCTTTTCATTTTTTTTTTTTTTCAGTGGTCGCCCAGGTGATGTGAAGCTCGGCTAATGTTTGTTTAATCTCAGTCCCCGTCGGTGCAATTTTTTCACAAAATAATAAAGCGCTCGTCGGTTCTGCATAGTAGTTAATAATTGTCTCTCGCAGTACCGGTCAACAGTAGAGCATGGTCTAAAAGACGATGATGATCAAGAACGGGTGAATCGACGATCATTCCGTGTCCCGTTCCAAATGATCAGAGACCCGATCCTCTTTTTTCAGCCACTAAACAATGGCAGGGGATAGCGTGTAGAGATCACCACTAGCCCCGTTCAAAAGGCAGCAGGCCGGCCATCCTTATCGCCACCTCGACTGGCTTTAAAGCTGGAAAAGAAAACTCGCGCGCCCTGATGTAACCGGCTGGATCTCCAAAAGATTTTTGCATCCGGCGGCAGGCAGCCGTGTGCTGCGTGCTCATACAATTATCAATCCTCGTCTAGGTTTCCTCATCTCAAGGGCGTTTCAGCTTCAATATGAGCTGACAGCAGGTTTGATTTCCAGATTAATTTTGTGGAGGCAAAGTCTGGGCCAGATCACGGTCAAACATCATCAGTGTCTCTGTACCAGTATTTGCTGTACTTCCTTGTTGTTGAGTGAGGAAAATAAAGGCGAAGTCCAGCAGTGCATCATTAATCAAGAGGAAAAAGAAATTGTTTGGCTTGAAAAAGTACTTCAAGTAGTAGTTCAAAGTAGGCAGGTGGTTTCAATTTCTGGTGCCATGCACGGAGCGAAAGAGACATCCATCGGTGTGTCTCCACAGTCAACAGGTCCGACTTGGACTTTGAAAGTCTGCCGCTGCTTTCTACTAGCTACTGTAGTAACGTGTAGAGAAAAATCAAGGGGCAATTAGGAATATGGCCCTGAAAAAAAAAAATTCATCTTAGGAATCTTTTTTTTTTTTTTTTTTTTTAATTTGGGAATCGGCCTCAAACTTTTGTTAGGAATTCGGCCTTCCATCAGTTTTGAAAATTCATAACTTGGTAACTCAATTTTGGTGAACCAAACTTTGTTGTGTTCCTTGAGATGTCTAGTTTTTATTAAAAATATGAAATCCGGTTGTAAAATTATTTATTTTAATAAGAAACTAATATATTGATGTTAAAAATAAATAATTCTACAAAATATGGTCAGGCCATATTTTTAATAAAAAACTAGAAAAACATCTTAAGAGCACAACAAAAGTTTAGTTCACCAAAATTGGAGTTACTAAACTCTAGTTATGATTTTTTCAAACCGACCCGGCCGAGATCTCTAACAAAATTTCGTTTTACCCCAAATTAAAAAAAAAAAAAAGAGGTCAGATTCCTAAAACAAACTTTTTTTCAGGGTCATATTCCTAATTCTCTCAAAAAATCAAATGGCAGCCAGCCTAATTGACGTCACTCACACCACGCATCGCAAGCTGCTGTAGTCTGTGGAGGAGTAGAGTACAGAGTGCCTGCAAAGCTGCAAGCCGGCGGCTCAACTCAACGAACAGCCAACTGGTGACCATCATCATCGCGTTGGCTTCCCTTTCTGGCTGGTTGCAGAGGACAAGAGGAGGCAAAGCCCCAAGCGATCCAACGACCAAGTGCACGTACGCACGCTTGTTTATCTTATCTACCATCCCCAGTTGCTGCTTGCTTGGTGCTTGCCGTGGCACCCTTTCCATGTACATCTTGCAGCCAAAGAGGATTCCCTCTTATCTATCTCGGAGCTCAATAAGCCGCATCATTATTGGGCCAGCCAGTCCGGTGTACATTAAAATGCTTGCTAACACGCCATGGAGCTAGCTAGGTGTCCCTGCCACCCTGGATAGATATGCAATGACGATCGATCGAGAGGACATCGTCACATGACCATGTATTCATCTCGGGACGACGGCACGTCCAATGTGGCCTCTAGCTCAGTCTCTCACCTCACCAGCCGTTTTTTTTTATTATTAGTTCATTCAGGAATCTTTATTTCTTACTGAATCCAGGCCATCCAGCTGATACTCCATTACACAAGGAAACAAGGACGAACGCTAGCTGCTGGATCTGGATCCCGTGCAAACAAATACAAATACCCAAGCTAGAGTGTCATGAGAATGAGACAGACAGAGCCCCTGCCTTATTAGCGGGACACAAGGTCAGAATCTGGAATTAACGAATAACGAGGACTAAGAAAGCTGGTACCGTGCCAATTTAACAGCTAAACTACCAGCTACCTCTACTTCGTCGCTCCTCCAGACTATTTCTTCGGAGAAGAGCACATAAGCATTGAACTAATAAGCGGTAGTACAGAAAGCAACGCCTGCAAGAACAAGGACCGAGAAGAGAGGGCTTCGTCCATGGCACCACCAGAAACAACAAGGACACGAAACTAATCGCATTGCAAGTTTTCAACGACCCTTCGTCGTTAGCGCACACACAGGATTTGCAGGCCCGAAACATGTGACAGGAAAGCGACGCCAGTTTGGTGGATTTGGTTGGTCTGTTCTGTTCCTGACGAAGAAAGCCTTGCTGTTGCTCGCGTCACATGGTGCATTGAACCTTGGCTTACCCTGCTGGCTGGCCTGGCCTTGCGATGCAAATGCAATGCAAGGGAATGTTCAAGATTACAATGATTAGTGACTGGCAGTACTCTACTTGTACCTGCTGGGGCTACAAGCAGAGAAAACATTGCACTTGCACCATTCGCCTCCAATCTATCGGTGTACTGGTGGTGGCGGTAGTACTGAACTCTCTTTCGTACCACGATACGATGAATGATGATTGACTCGACTGTTCTATGACCCAGGAGAGACCTTAAAATTCTGCCCATTTTGCCTGCTGCGACGCACGGTCCGCACCACGCAAGGCATGCCTTGCCCCGTGCCCCCGTCTGACTCACTGTTGGTGTTTGTTTGCGAGCTAACGACATCTGTGTGTTTTGTCCAGATGCCGCGATTCTGCACAGCGGCAGCAGTATATGCTGCTGTACGGTACAGTAGGAGTACTCCGTACGTGTCTCGATCGCAGATCGCCGACACTGTCAGCACAACTGCATGGCTACAGCAAGATCGACGTGCTCGACTCGAGACGGGGCCAACGGACCGGCCGCAGATTCGTCCGTTGGACTTGGACAACACGGCCAACCTTCAAGAGCCACTACACTTTGTCAGTTTACTGTGCATCCATAGTCTCGCTTCATACTCCGTATTCCGGAGGAGTAGGTGTGTCGGTGTGTGCTTAGTCTTGCTTAAACTCATTCATCCAAAGGCCACTCAAACACTTGGGGGAAAACGCAAACAAATAGGCACCTCGACCAGTCTGCGCAGGAAACGTTGCATCCACGTCACCAGACAAGACGCCGGTAGGGTGGCGTAATCATACTACCGAATGCCACTTTGTGCATAGGTAAAAAAGGGGAGAGCAGAATTAGTGTGGGCGTGTTTGGTTGGCAGGCCGTTGCTCGCTTCGCCACGTCGCCCGCCCCGCCACAGAACAGTGTCGTGGGTGTGGCGGCGGCAAATCGACCACCGCTGTGGCCGCCACAGACACGGCGTGGGTGGGTTGTGGTGCCAACCAAGTAGCCCCCAGTATATCTTCTTCTTTTACTATCGGGCTTCCCCGATTGTTTCTCGCTTGAACTCTAGAGCTACCTGTTAAAATTACTCTAACACCTAAGAGTATCTCCAACAATGTCCTAGACTTGCTCCCCACATTTGGGTAGTGGGGATCAAAAACACTACTCTGGCACATCCTCTACTACCCACTCCCACCCATGTTTATTGGCCCTCTACTTTCTCCCATCCACCCTCTATTCATGTTTGGTCTTTACTACTACTCATATGTTATCTCTCTCCTTTGCTTGACTCCAACCGACGAGCGCATCTTCTTTCCTCGCCCCTGCGACATCGCTAGACATCCCTGCCAGCCTTCTTAGGAGAGAGAGGGGGGGGGTGAATAGCCTAATAAAAAAAAAAATCTACAAATTCACTAGAGCAACTTGTTAGTAAATAACAAAGCGTAAAATGTGTTTGCTCTAGCTCTACTAAATCCTAAGCAAGCCTCCTATCACCAAATCTAGTTGCTATGGTCTCTAGATCACCCAAAGCTATGTCACTAAGATGCTCTAGGTGAACAAACTAGATTACACTAAGCAACTAGCAAAACTAAACAAGCCACACAAGCACAATATAACTAACGAAGTAATGCAAGGTAGGATGGAAGAGTTATAACGACGTGTTTGAGGCAAGTCACCCAATCACCGGAGATGATAACACACTATAATCAATATGTAGCCAATCACCGAGAGACAACAATCACACAAAGAGAGAGAAGATTTTTCTCCCGAAGTTCACTTGAGCACCCCCTCGCTCTCCGTTGTGCCGACCGCCTCACGTGTGGGGCAAGGTGGAGCTCACTCCTAGCCAATCACAAGGCTACTTGCACCCAAGCAAATGAGGGGTACTCAAAGACATGAGCAATGTATTAAGGTTGCAATTGTCACACCCGACGAGGATGCACCAAACCTCTTACAAATCAATCCGAAGTGGGCAAGAACAATCTCCTTTTCTTCCCAACGCCTTCCACCAATCACCAAGCCGCTTATGAGTGGTGCTCTCTCTAAGAGCAACAAGAAAAACCACACGGCTCACAACACTCCCCAAATGCCTCTAGATGCAAAGATCAATGCAAGATGCACTTGAATCACCTCAACTCTCAAGAATAATGCTCACAAGCAAAGGGTGAGAGGAGGTGGGAGTTTGCCAACCAAAGAATGTTAGGATGTGTGAAAATGTCCAAGGGAGTGAGCAATGGCCGGCCACACAAGTATATATAGAGGTGGGGGAAAACCCCACTTCAAAACCGCCTGAAAACACGAAGCGCGCCGGATGTCAAACATGAGGCGACGCCGAGCCCCAAATGCCGCCACACAAGAGGGTGCCATGAATCCCGACCGCTGAGTTCAAACGCTGAAACGCCGAGATCGCAACACGCCGGACGCTGAAGCCCCGCGCCCGCCGGACGCTTTACGTAGAAAGTGTCACGCGACACGCCGACGCCGCTGGGCCAAGCCGGGCCCGCCGCCAAGCGACGCTCCGACGCTGGAGCAACAGCTACCGCATAATGTCACCATGCGCCGGACGGGAGCCGTCCGACGCTGAATTTCCAAAGATCCGACGTGAAGCCTTTGAAGTTCCACTTCATCGCCGCTGCCGTCAGCTTTTGCTTCTTTCCAACTCTCTCGCCACTTGTTCCATGTCGCCAACACGTCGAAGAGCACCTCGCTAACGCGGCGTTAGCAATTTGAAAATAATTTTCACCAAGAGCGGTTAGCTCTCTAGGTTAGAATGCATGCATATGGATTTTGAACCCAGAAGCACATGAGGATCGATATGTAATTTTACGGTTTTCCCCTCTTTATAGTACTGCTTATCGATCTTAAATCAATCACACCCCCTATGGTGTCTTGAGTGTAAAATCAAAATGACCCTAAAGGTTATACCTTTGCCTTTGAGCCCATTTGATCCTCGAACTACCTTAAGTTTAGCACTTGATCACCTTTGATCACCACGATCCTTCCATCATGACCACCGCACTGCACAAACCTTGGCTTTGACCAAAACCCCACATGTCACTAAAATCAAACGCGCGATCGCCCCTCTCGCTGGGAAAGAAAGAGCCGCCCGCCGCCACCACCGCTTATGCCCCCGCCCTCCCTCCGCCCCCCCGCCGGCAGGACGCCTCTTCAACAGCATCTTGTGTCTTCGTAGGGTATTAGTCGAGTCCACCTAGGTTTAGGGTTTGCCGCTAAATGATGTTCTACGGGGTGGAGTTAGGTTTTGCCTGAGGAGCGTGGCTCCTCTCGCGTTTGTTTTCCCCGGCGACGGCAGCGTTGTGGAAGCCGGCGGCGGCGCAATGAATAATTTCTCTCATCTTCTTCCGTTCTCCGATGGCGCATCTACTCCGACGTCAACGGAGAAGTTGGGGAGACCTCAGAGTCGAGGGTCGGGTGCATCGTCATCTTCTTCGATGATGATGTTGTTGACCTTGTTAATCTCAAGGAAGATGATCTTTGGTGAAAATCCGAGCATTGCTCGGGTTGCCGGGCGGTGGAATCGGCGGATGCGTCGTGGGTACAGAGTTGGGCCGATGTGCTTGGGAGGCAAAGGTACTCGGCCGATTCGCCTAGAAGTAAGCCCTCCTCGCGGCCTCCACCTTTGTGGAGATTGGCTCTCGTGGCCCACGACGATTGGCAAGTGGCTTCGACAATGCAAGTGACGAACGGATCTCTCGAAGGTTTCGAGGAAGATGAACATGAGTTTTGTACTTCTTTGCAATTTTCCTTTTCTTTGGTGTCCCGTCTCGTAAAAGGATCGGTGTAATGTGGTAAGATCAATACATGTTTCTTCTTAAAAATTTGGCTTGACCAATCTCCAACTAATAAAACACTTAGCAAGTTAGCATAGAGAGATTAGTTCTAAAGTGTTATCAATTATCCAAAGCCAAAGTAGAGATCTTTAATATATTATTGCCCTGCCTAGCACATGGAAAAAATCACTATATTAAACGAATCTAGAAAACGCGAAAAACGCTCGTGTCATGTCCGATAGCCGCGTCGGTCGACGAGAGGTAAATTTAATTCCCACGCATGAATTCTCTTTGAAAGAGAAAAGATGTTTTATTGTGTAGCTTGCTGAGCGAACATGACAAAACGTGACCAAGGACAAGGATCGTCCTCTCGCTATCTGGCTACTTTGACTACTCAGTACAGAGTAGCTAGTACGTACAATCTCTATGGCGCGAACAATATATGTACGATATTAATGCCAAAGGTAAAATTCGATCATTGCCTTTTTTCTCTAGAATAATAATTTTCCGTGATTTATATGCAGCTGAAATCCCCGGCGAGATCATTAACAAATACTCACTCTGTCCTAAAACAAAACTCAATTTTAATACGGACTCATATCATTTTGAGTTTAATAGGATTATACAAAAACATCAATATTTATTTATGACAAGTACTAAATAAGTGTTATTATATTCATCATGTAATAAATTTTCATTGTACACACAATTTATGTCATGACACAGACAGTAAAGAAGTTTGTATGTCGGGCTTATGACCTGCAGGCCCCGCGCATCGCTCCCTAGGGGCGACTCGGGCGGAACCTCCTCCGCCGCCGCCCGCCGCGCCTTCCCCACCTCCGCCCGTCCCGCCGCTGCGAGGGGGTCGCCTGAGGCCCGCGCGCCCTCCATTGACGGCGGCGGCGAGGCCCTTTGCAGCCCCGCCTCCTCCTTCCCCGGCCCTCCCGTCCTCCTCCTCCACCCTTCCTGTTCGCGGGTCGGGCCGCCGGCGAATCTTCGTCTTGTAGGCCACGGATCCATGGCTCTTGAGCACGGATCCAGTCCCCCATGGCCCGGATCCGGCGCGTGGATGGATGCTGCCCGCCCCTCGAGCCCTTCTTTCTCTCCCGGCGGCCCGCTACCCCCATGGCGGGGCTGCGTGGCTGAGGCCCGCGCGCCCTCCTTGACGGCGGCGGCGTGGCCCCCTCGCAGCCCCCCGCCGCCTCCTCCTCCGGCCTTCCCGTCCTCGTCCATCCCCTCCCCTTCGTGGTCGGCCGCCGGGCGACGCTGCGGATGGGGTCGCGCCGCCGCTTCGCCGGCCTGCTCCCGGGCGGCAAGCTTCGGCGCCCTTCCCTTGCCACGGCGGCGGGTGGCTCCTCGTAGGTCGAAGAAGCAACCCAGGGATCCTCCGCGACCTTCCGCTTTGCTACTGCTGCGTACGCCGTTGTATCGCTCCGTGTTGAGGGCATGGGTTGTTCAAGGTTCGGTTGGTCAGCCGCCCGCGCCAGCATTCAACTCTGGTCGTCATTGGCGAGCCCCCGCTCCGTTGTCGTCGGCGCGACCGCCGCAGCTCCGACGACGATGGCGGCGGCGCCGGCGCTGCCGGGTCATCGGCTTCCCATCGCCGCGCGGGCGACCGCGCGGGCTTCGCGACGCGGCGGCGGCCGGGCAATCGGGTGACCTCCGCCGCCGCGGCGAAACCGCGCGGCTCCGCGACGCGGGCGGCGGCCGCGCAGCCTCCGCGGCGCTCCCGCCGCCGCAGCGACCACGCGCCCGCGACGGTGGCGGCGTCGGCGCCGCGGCGCGCGCTCCCATCGCCGCAGGCGACCGCGCGGCTCACACGCGGTGGCGGCGGCGGCGCCGCTGGTGGCGCTGCCCCGTCGCCGCGGTGAGACCGCGCGGCCCGCGGCGCCGGGGGTGAGGCGCGACGACCCGCCCTCCCGGTGGTGGCATGCACGACCTATCTTGCCCTGGCAAATGACAAATTTGATGTGACCTCTACCTTAGGTTCACAAAGCTTAGCCCGGATTACTGCGGGCCGCGACGATAATCTCCTTCTTTGAAGGCGTCACCGAAGAACCTCTCCCACCACCCGCTCAACTCCTTGGATACAAGACCTCGGGCGAAAGCTTTTAAGCCAAGCTTCCGTTGCTTGGCCGACGATGGTGGCGCTTTCATCGTCCATCCACCTCCCCGAGGCATCGTTGAAAAAGTCCATGTGTTCTCGGCGTTGTAATTTTCTTTCTTTCTTGTGCTTGTGTGATGTTGTATGGTTTTAGTCCCGTTTTTTCATGATTAACCGAACGAATGGTTTCCTCCGTTCCCTAGAAACGAGACTTTTTTTTTCTTGAAACAAGTAGGTGGGGAGCCCCCCGCGAATTAGGTTTCAAAAAAAAACAGACAGTAAACTATAACACGGAGTATGTGGCTGGCTACTGTCCAGAAAAACTCATATGATCAGCGGCCACCAGCCCGACCTCATGGAAGTAGGGATCCGAGACGGTGGACGAGTAGGTGCATGCATCAAGACCTGAATGGAAAGGTAAACGATGCACGAGGTCCACGAGGCACCATACTGTGTTCTCAGAGCGATTTTCAGGGCGATTATGTGGTCTCAGATCAGTGATCCAACATTCAACTAGGATGGGGGTAAGGGCAACAACCTGAGTTCGTATATAAATTGGTTATTGTAAAAACTCTTTTACTTAAATGATGATACAGTAGTGCTCCTGCTGGTTAGCTAGTTAAAAAAAAAAACTATGATAGGTAGGGCCATGATTGGCTTTAGAGTTTAGATGATATATATCACTTAGTTTAGAAAAACAGCCTTATTGGTTATTGTAAAAACTCTTTTTGCAGTGTGTGTAGTTACCTGACAATAAACTATAAACTATTTTGTCATACGTCCAACACGGACAGTACTCATCGGCCGTCTTTTTTGCTTTTAGTCCTTTTTTCGAAAGTTTTTCACAAATACACCCTTTTTAGATTCATTCCAAAAATGGACCTTTTAGGCGCCACCCGGGCCACGGCGCCGAGGTATAACGCTCTCTGCGCCCACGACCATGGCGCCGAGGTTAATGGTGGTAAACGGCGTGCCATCGAAAATTTTACATTTACCCCTCGGCGCCATAGATCACGGCGCCGAGCTCGCGCCATGATCCACGGCGCCGAGGGTAAATGTAAAATTTTCACTTTTTTTGCCTTCTCTTCACGCGTTTGGAACGAACAAGTAAACTTATTATTACAATTGTACAACAACCAAGGTATGGTCTAGTTGGTTAGCTCACGTGAGCTGTGTGTGTGTAGCACAGCGGCCTGGGTTCAAAACCCAAGTTGTGTTCATTTTTGTATTTTTATTTTTAATAAGCAATATAGCAATTAAAGTATTTTATTAGCAATTATAACAACTACTTTATAAGCAAGTACAAGAAGAAATATTATTTTATTTTTAATAAGCAATATAACAAATAAAAGCATTTTTATTAGTAATTACTCCATCCCAAAGTAAGTTATTTGACTTTTTGACACCAACTTTGGCCACTTTTTTTTTTATTCAAAACATTTATACATAATAGTCAAATTTAAGTTACTCTTAAAAACCAGTTATTACTAAAAGCAAACCACGAAAAAAGAAGTGATATTTGAAATAAATTTTTGAATAAGACGAATGGTCCAACTTTTGTATCAAAAAAAGTAAAACAATTTACAATTTAGGATGGAGGAAGTATTTTATAAGCAATTACAAAAAGAAATATAAATAAATGCACTTACATAAGGTGAATTTAGATTTAGATAATATACAACATTTTGGAATGAACAACATTTAACCGTGCAGCAAAATTAAGTTTTTCAATTTAAGGTACTGGGCTATATTGCTTATTAAAGCAAAAAAAAAAAAAAAAAAAAAAAAAAAAAAAGAGGAGCTTCGGAATCGAACCTAGGACGTTGCTTTACATACACAGCTCGCGTGCGCTATCCAACCTGACCGCTGCTGTGTTTCTAAACGGTTGTAAGAATAATTCTACTTGTTCATTGCAAACGCCTGAAGAGAAGGCAAAAACGTGCAACTTTTTATTTACCCCCTGGGCGCCGTGGATCATGGCGCGAGGGGGTAAATGTAAAATTTTCGATGGCACGCTATTTACCAAACCGTTAACCCGGCGGCGCCATGGGTCGCGGGCGCCGAGACGTTATACCGGGCGCCCGGATCGTGGCGCCCGAAAAAAGGTCCATTTTTTGGAATGAATCTAAAAAGGGCGCGATTTGTGAAAAACTTTCAAAAAAGGACCAAAAAGCAAAAAGACGGACTCATCGGCAGAGCAAATGGGCCAACTAGCTCCCAAGGAGGGGGCCGCCACACGCCGCTACGCCAAACAGTGCTCCATGGCATGCCCTAGCTACACGCATTTAGGAAGGGAGCCGCCAAAGCTAGTTCCACCATCATCATCACCAATTACCATGTCGGGGTCTTAGTTTAGAAAGAGTCGGTTAAATTAGGAAAAGAAAATCTAAATCCTATAAAGATCTACAAGGAGTTGCTTGAGGCGGAGCATGTAACCGAAGGAAGCAAGTAATATAAAGACCGAAAACTCCTTTCCCTATTTTTTTTTTCTCACGTTCGTTTCGCCCTAGCCGTAGCCCCCCGCCCCGTGTGCCTCCCCTCACGCACGCTACCGCCACCCAACCATAGTTGTTGTTGCCCTAGCCAGCCGCCGACCGCCCTTATGACATATTTCTTCTTGTGATGCGTTCTTTTTCGCCATTAATGGGGTGTCTAGCCCCGTTTGGTAGCATATTGAAGCCCCTCCATGCATGTGTAGCCGTGACTCGCAACCAAACAAGACCCTACCTTATCCGATGCGTATAAGGATTAAGGAGAGTGAATCAGAAGAACAAGATGTAGAAGAGAAGGGAATGGTAAAAATGAGATGAAGGATCCCAAGTTAGGTCCACATCAACAATGGAGGAGCTAGGAATTAAACATAGATATGAGAGGAGGCTGGTCAAAGAGATTCGACTTTTACAAACTGCGCATAGGTCGTCTATCTAGGTTTTCTTTTGCATGAAATTGTCTAACCACCCAAGTTATTTTCTGACAAACTACTCTATGTTTTTAATCTATCTACATTATTTGATAATTTTGCGGTTGTCATTTTCAGTTTTGTGATGGGTGACCGTAGTCAATGATAGTGAGCACATGTGGTGACTCGTGAATCTTGAAATGTACTAACTTAGGGCTTGTTTGGTTTCAAACCACAATACGCCACGCCTACACTTCCTGCCACCCATACGAGAGGTTGTTGTTTGGTTTTCATCTCAGTTGTGTCCGCCACATTTTATTTGTCGGTCATTTAGCAGCAGTTGCTTGTCTTTATGCATGCGACGAGTGTGGCGAAACAAATATGCCCTTAGTATTTCGGAGGTGCTTATAGTGGATACGATGCATGTATATTTGTAGAGGTGACTCATTACTTATTATTAAAGCAGATACATTGTGAGATCTGGCTGTCGGTTTTAGTTAGCTAGGGCCCTGATGAACGGATCCCAAGCTGCTTGTGTAATTGAGCGTTCAAGATTCTCCTAGATCCTTGCGTGCAACCGACAAAAAAATCTGTTTCCAATAGCACATGAAACCAGATTCCGGAGATCGATCTTGTATGGAGTAAATCAATAATTATATTCCTCCTATTAGCATATACCTTGATCTCATAAGGTTTCGGGGATCCAAAGGTCACCACTATCTTCCCCACCCCACTCTCTGACATAAGCTTTGAGATATACTACTCTTCAATACTTCCTAAACGTGCATCTGCAGAAAACCGTGTTTTCCCCAGCGAGCACACGATTTCCAGGCGACATACATAAAGGGACATCGAGGAAAGATAGTAGATATATATATGTTTTCTAACGAACATGCAGAAGATCGACTAGTTTTTGTCCGGCGCCTGCAGTGTGATTGAGTCTGAAACAATCAGAGCATAGAATGATTGAGTTTGAAACGATCAGAAACGCATTTCTCTTCACCCTCGAAAGCAAGAACCGTCTTGTCACGGCTCGCATAAAGAAATCGGTACGTGCGATTATGTAATAAAGCCGTCCCTCTCCTAGCTAGTACGTGTACAAAAGTTTACTACATGCTGATTAACGACGGAGTAAATCTGCCTTTATTTATATATTTCTCTCTGCTGTCCATGGCAGCGTCGGTTCCCTGTCCACACAGTGATCTGGCCGGTAAGACGTTTCAACTGAAGATGTCAGCAATCAGCATACGGGCGCGGGTATAATTGTTTAATAGTGGTGCCCGTGCGTGCGTGCGCGTGCGTGCTCTCTCCCTGTCGTGCACCAGTTCACGGCCGGCGATGAGGTAGGCAGGCAGCCATGCACGATGTGACTTGAGACGTTGACGTGGATTGTAGTATGAGTACTGCAACAAAAGAACGGTCCATGCATTGCAAGCATGCATATGACGAGGCCTGAAAAAAATCATTGGCTTCATCAGCATCGTCCAAAAGAGATGAAAAACACGTGAGCGATCTGGAGAAGAAGACGAGAGGGTGTGTGTGGCCTGGCGGCAAGTTGGGAGTAGTCCCTGCCGGCCCTCCACAAGTCCACTGTGATTTTAAGCATGGAAATCTTACGGCACGGCTGTCTGTACTGTACAACCGTAATAATCGTCGAAACTGTGATATAAACAGCTCACACCCATGGACCAAAGGACGCCGGCAGATCATCCATCGAGATACGCGCACATGGACAGTCACGCAGCGCCACGATGCCAGGCCCTCCGTCCCCATGGATGGTACCACTACCAGTCTACCACGGCCGCCGCAACTCGCCACTATCTGGGCATGTGGCCGCCGGCCGCCAGGCACCAAAACAAATCAGAGGGTGTGCCGGTGTGCCCTACCGCCCTACCAACGCGACGCGCGCGAATCCAGTTTGCCCGTGGAATCTGGCGCCCGAATCCCGATCGAGCCGCCCAAATCCAGCGCCGGGGCCGTGCAGCCACTCGTTCTGCCAGCCAGGCTGCCGCGCGCCCGCACCGGCTCACGTCTGCACGGGCGGACAAGAGGCGAGGATGCGCGCGGACAGCAGCAGCCGGCCGGGCGTGGCGGGTGGCCCAGGCCGAGCGCGCGCGCCACCCACGTGTGTCCTGTCCTCGCCCTCGATTCGCTCCCACGTCACCATCGCCCGGGGCTGCTCCTTCCGGTGCGTCACAGCATGCACCGGACCGGTGCTGCCAAGTTCATGCACCGCGAGAAAGTGACTTCGTCCGCCGGGGCCCCGAGCGTACGTCGTCCAGTTCGTTCTGTACCCATGTTTGTTGGTAGTAGTTGGTGCATGCCAAGTGCGTGGCCGGGAAGGCTTAGCCGCTGTGCCGATAAGTTTGGGACACCGGACCACGACCGTGAAAAAGACGTGATCCCAACGTATCCGAGCTGCCTGTACGCTCATTGTTATTAGCCTACACGACGTCCTCATCTGCTTCCAATTCAAGCACACCGCATGCATGCATGATTCAGGAACCAGAGACGACGACCTGACATGGTGTTATTAGCCTAGTCGACGTCCTTGTCAGAAGAGGCTAATTTGCTTCCAAGTCGGGTTACGTGCCTGCTAAATTTACATTTCCTTTGGCGCATGGTGCGACGCCGTGTGTATTCACATCACATGGCACATGATGAGTCGGTGTACGGCCGGTACTTAGTACGGCATATTACTAGTAAGTATGTGGATAGATTACGATGCATGAAGAATAAGAATGCATCCTCATCAGAGAAAGCTGGCGGGTGGTTCTGGATTCACGCGCACTCTGTCGAGACACTAGCCATATGAGCCACGGGCCATGGCTGCCGAACATCCCAAACATACAGTTGGATTGCCGTGCGGACAAGAATTTGCCATTAACTCGCTAGTATAGTGTGGAACTGGCATGGCAGCACTTATCCAGTCGTGTCATGACAGTGTGCATTTTGGTTACCTCCACGGCTCCACATAGAAGGTGATAAGCTGATAATCACAAGAGAAGAAGACTCTTGTTCCATGGGCTTTTTCCAACGACGTGGTAACGTTTAAAAAGTCAGGTGCAGGGAGGGGATGCACCATGGGACACTTTACAAAATGAAGTTTGTTCGGGGACTTGCTTTGGACCTTATGTATTCCTTGCCTAACTGGGCCTGCTGTATCTAAAAAACAGCCCGCTAACTGTCTTTTTGGGGCCAAACCATTCCTACTAGGAAAAAAAAGCAAGTTTTCATCTCTCAACTTTTACCGGAGTCAGTCCGTGAACTCCTCCCTTGAGCGGTTCTAAAGACGTTTTTTTTTTATTTGTTTATTTTTGGTTAAATCTTTGAAAAGTCATAGCAAATTATAGAAAAATCATAAAATAGAAAAATCCAATTTTTGTTGGACTTCACATGTGTAGCTAGACTACACTTTTTTGTTGTAAATTTAGATCTATGCTTTATTGTAATTAATTTGAATATAATTCATAATTGCAGTTTTTGTATGGCCCAATTGTGATGAATTTTTTATGGTGGCTTAATAATTGTATATGCTTGAACTGTACTAAGAATTTCATACTCATTGGATGATGTATTACCTTTTTAGATTTATTTATATTAAATCTACTCATAAATTTAGATTTATGAAAAGCATAGAAAATATATATCTAAATCTACATTAAAAAACTTTGTTCTAAAAGTATATATATATTATATATATTTTTATGTGGATCTACTCATATGAAGTTCAATGAAATTGGACTTTCCATTTTATGATTTTTCTTTGATATGCTCTGATTTTTCAAAGATTCAGCCGAAACAGACGAAAAAGACAAAAGTGCCCTAAAAGCTCCACCTGGGAGGTAAAACACATGATTTGAAAAGTTCAAAGATGTTCGTATTTGGAGTTTAGGAAGGAAAAACGGGCTTTCGTAAAAGTTGTGGACTTTTTTTCTTCCTACGACCATGTAACAGGCAGGCCATGTATTGGAGACCGTGCCAGTCCTGTGGCGGATCATGTGTGGGCTATGTGATCAGCACTGTCGCCCGTTGCCCAGAGAGTGGAGAAGGGAAATTCTCGCTTGTGGGCTTCAGCCCAGCAGGCTTCCAAAGGCGCTAGTTTCCTCGGCCTATCTGAGATTGCGCATCGCTGCCCTCAAATATGATAACACGTACAGTCCATCAGACCGTGTTGCTTACGATGAAATCTATAGACCTAGACCATTGTTTTTTTACGAGACTACTTTTACATAAAATTATTGTTATATTTTCTACATGAGTTGTAAATTACATAGGATCAAAAAAATTTGTAAACTACATAGCAATTGGCATTAGGTTATTCTATATGAATAAATAGATACTTGATACCGATGTTTTCTACTTTTTACAAGAGTTATTAAAGGTTTAAGCGTGCATATAAGTTACTGCATCACGCGAAATTACTCTACTTTTTCTAACATAGGTTGCCTTTTTTACAAAACAGTTTCTTCCATTGTATTACACAAAATAGAATTGTGCAAATGTATTTCAAAACAAATATTAATTGCGAGTGTCATGGTCGCCGAGAAAACTAGGTGAATTCCCCACGCATTGCCGGGGAATTTAAGGTTGGAAATACAGGTGGCTTTGGTGGAAAAGAAGAAAAACGATATAACAAAATTACATGATCAGATAAGCAAACCTATATATATAGCACAGTATATGGCACAAACTAAAGACTTCTACTTAGATGACCGATGGTTCTTGATTCTTGAAAGCTTGTTTTTTTTTGACGAAACTTCTTGAAAGCCTGTAAACAGGCGTTATTGTTGACTGGATGTCTGTTCGTACCAAGGCTAAAGCGATCCTGCAATGGTGTATTGATCAACTCTATAGTAATCCATGATAGATAGATATACGGAGATAGATATTGAGGAGAGAGAACCTGATCGATGGATAAGCCAGAGAGCAGCTATCTCAATTGGATCTCCTCACCCGCCATGTTGGCTATCATGACACGCACTGACGAAGGCTGCTCACCGGCCGGCTCGAGAGGAAGGGCCACGGCACCGGCGGGCTGTGGGCACCGGCGCTCGGGAGCTGATCGAGGTGTCAGCTGGCACCGGAAGGGAGGGGCGCGGTGCAATGCGGCTGGCTCGGGGAGAGGCGGAGAGCACTTGGCAAGGCCCTGTTGTAGTGCTGGTATCGGTGTCATTATATAAACCTCAGGGCAACTACGATGATTCAGTTCCTAGCTTCTGCATGCGTTTGCGTTCTGGTGGATTCCATGCAGTTATGGCTAATCAGTTTACAGGAGATGAGGAGACCTCGAGATGCAGATGGAGGGCCACAGTCGGAATGGGGTTGAGGAGAGTTTCTGGTGACATGGCTTAAAGAGAGATCAAAAGAATTAGCTTAGTGAGGGGCTGCGTTTACCAATGACTTTGGGCCAACGGAGAACCCGAGGTAACTCCTAATTTAGCCCTTTAGTGGGGATCTACATATAGGTGTTTTAGATAGAACAAATTTCTCTCGCTGACATTAGCACTAACATAATTGTGCTTTGGCTTATGCATGCTGCCACTCAGCATATATTGACCCTGTTCAAGCTCACAGAAAAGCCGACAAGCATAGTCGCGTAAATAACAAGCATGGTCCAATAAGATGACCTGTTCGCTGCAACTTGAAGTTCCACTATACGTATGTTTTTAGTTCAGAAAATTGCAACGGCAATCTCGCAAAGTTATGCCGCTGTGAACCTTTCGTCAGCCCGTGAAACTTCCACGTTCGGCGTGTACGTACATTCCAGCCTCGACGTAGGCGACAGAAACCATGCCGGACGACGTGGGATTCCTCCAGCGGGGTCGCAAGAGAATCGCCGCCCGTGCCAATGCCGGGCTGCCGGCTAAGCCACGAAAGCACCGGACCACCGTCCACCGGTCCATACGTAATTAAGACGCTAATAATAATGCAGGACATTCCTGTAGGAAATAATCAAGGCTCGTCGAAAGCAAGTACGTACTGCTTGTGCTTGGCCTCAGTTAATTGCTGTCCGTCTGAGAACTTGAGAAATAATGGGTGCAAAGCTAGCAAACAGCTGGGCCTGTGTTATCAGTACTCTGCACTCTCGATCGTCTTTGGATTCGCCCCAACGGGCATTCGGGCAACGGCCAACGTACGGTGTGAATTTCAAGCGTCAAGCTGTAGTATCTCTGTATGCAGTGCAATTCATCATAATCGTCTAGTACTCCGCATCTACT
This sequence comes from Hyparrhenia diplandra, assembly GCA_015847255.1. Taxonomy (NCBI): domain Eukaryota; kingdom Viridiplantae; phylum Streptophyta; class Magnoliopsida; order Poales; family Poaceae; genus Hyparrhenia; species Hyparrhenia diplandra. The sequence goes on along the minus strand of JADLZK010009609.1, from coordinate 73,339 downwards.
ATGTACGGTCAGTCCTCAGTACTGCCACTATGACACCACATATTCGACCTCGAAACTTTGGCGATTGTTGTTTAACTACGTAACATTAAGGGGTTGCAACGAGGCTCAACCTTACCTCTCTCAGGTTGCATCTTGCATCGACGGCAGTAACAGTATGACGGTTGATCTCTGACGCCTGGCTGTGGCTTGATCGAAACAAAATACTACAGGACTACAGGAGCAACTATACTGTTGTATGCTGGTGTTGCTTCTCGTGCCACCACCACCATAGTACAGTACGCTGGATCCTGCAGGACGAGGACAATGGACAGCTAACTTCTGCAAAAAGCAAGCACACATTAACCGCATACAGTATACTAAAACTCTTGTTTGTCGCCTGCATTATATCCTTATAGGAACTTGCGCATGGCCAATTGTTTATGCTGTAGAGTGTAGACGACAGAGCAGATTAGGAAGTAAATTTCTGTGGATGAACTGGCTACTCTTTGCATGTGTCGGAACCAGGCTTTGGATGCACTTTAGCTGCTGATCTATGTTGTGGCAGGTTACGAAAAAGCCAAGGGCTATCCACAAGGACGCACATGCCTTTGCTCATCGAGGCATCGATCACAGCGTCCGTGAGCCCATCGGTCTGCTGCGGCCTGCGGTATCACACATGGTAGCCGCGGCTGGCACATGGAATTTATCGTCGTCATTACTGTTAGTACCTTGCTCGGCGGTTAAAGATTACTCCCACCGTCCCTTTTTTAGATGTCGTTATGGGGTGCGTGCGGCCAAACTTTTCAATCTTTTGGTAGGTTTGTAGAAAATATGTGCAACATTTATATCTCCACATAAATTTATTAAAAACTAGACTTAAAGATCTTTTCAATGATACTAATTACTTAGCATGAATATTTATATATTTTAATATATAATTGCTAGGTTTGAAAACGTTGACTTCCGGGAGCGAGAATGACATCTATTTTGGGACGGAGAGGGAAGACGTTTCAACTCTAGGAGCATCTATCTAAAGCAGACTACTTAAATCTCTAGGTAGCCAGCTATTCCTATACCGCCTATTTTTTTTCTTCCAACTCCAAAAGTATTACCAAAAAACATGGTTCCTAAATTTATTTTAGCAATCAATGACACGTGGATCACGCTTGTCATACTCTTCGAATGGTCTTCATGGCACGGCAGAGAGGCAGGCGCAGCGCCGGAGATGGTTGTTGTGCCGCCAGGACCGAAGATGGTCGTTGTCGCCGCCCCACCGCCAGGGGCCGTTGTGACGCCCCACCGTAGCAAGGCGCCCGCGCTGGAGCAAGGTTGTCGCGTTGGGAAAAAGAAGACCGTGTCGGGAGGGCCCATTCATCATAGGCCGCGCCGCCCGGCGGCGCGCTCCAAATCGGGGAGGGCCACCTGGCCGCGCTTGTCGTAGTCGCCACTCCTCCAACGCCGGCAGAGCCGCCCCAAAGGAGAGGGACGGGAGACAAAAGGAAAGGGGCGGATGCCGCCGGGGTCAAGCCGCCACTAGGGGCAAGCCGGCGCCGCCGAGGAGGGAGCCTGCCCGAGGGAGAGGCGCATGGAAGGAGAGAAAAAAAAGTTGCCCGTGTTTGTTGACCCAACATCAATAGGTAGAGAGGGTGGAGGATTTAGGTAGCCATCAAATTTGGGTCAAGTAGGTAGCCCTGTTGGAGATTTTCTAAGCATAAATGCTACAATACTTAGTTGTGAGGTGTAGAAAAAAATATTGCGAAGTTCTAGAGCTAAGAACTACACTCTCTTCATCTTACTTCAAATACTATTTCATCCGCTTAGAAAAACCAGAAGGTGGAAGCTAAAAAGCAAAATTCATGATGTTGTGAAAATTCTAATATAGAAAGTTGCTTGTGAAAAAAAATGCTCTTACTCTATCCTTTTAGCTGATGTTCCGACTTTTTATATATAATGTAACCGGACATTGAGCCGGACTCACCAAAAGTAGCCAACAACACGATAGTAAATGCTCCTACTCTATAACCCTAGGTTGTAGTTACTTCGTTTCAGCTTTCTATATCAGTCACATACATAGTTTGGTAAAACATCTGGCTAAACAACTTCTCATGGTATTATAAATAATGATGAGATGTTTGTAAGAGCAACTTTAATAGGAGCTCTCAAATCAAGGTATATACTTTTGATTTGAGGGCACCCGTTCAAGTACATGACATTGACAGATTGGACTGCTACGAGCATTGGCCTACAAGACAATGATATTAGCCACCACACCACCATAGAGCAGTGTAGCACTTGATTGTTCGTTGCTTAGTGGTGTGTGCATGCATAGGGCTAGTTGTAGAGTAGTGGTGACCCTTGGTAATGCAGTGGCACATGTCTACAGAAGAAGAAAGTGGAGGTAGGGATGCATGACCACCGCTATCGTAAATTCGCACTGAGAAGTAGCAAACGGGAGAGAAAAGGAGCACAAAGAAGAAGAAGGAGGGACAAAACCTACATCATATTCCTGAGGGAAATGGTGGGCGGGAGGACGAAGAGGTGTCGGCCAGAAGGAAAAAGTGGAGTACACTAGAGACGTGTAAAACTATATCGAGGATCGAGGCCGAGGCTCGGATTTGAAGGCTCCCTAATTTATGGGTTCGACAGTGACTTTGTTAGAGTTGTGATTTTCTTTAAGGCATACAATTTTTTTTTAGAGGTTTGTTTTGGAATCATGTTAGAGTTGCTCTAAAACCCTTCTCTCTCTATCATTTTTTCTTGTATTGATTTCCTTGCTCTCTCCATTTTTATGTTATGATTTTCCTTCTTTTATCGCCCACGTCAATGCACCGCCCTCCTTCATTTGTCATGTCTTCACCCTCCTCGCGCTAATGCACGACCCACCATGCTGCCCACGTTACTGGACGCATCCATAACTCCTGCGCGGGCACACCCCATCTCCCGCTCTCTCCTCTTCTCATTGAGACAACACTGCTCTCCCCGTCTCCTCGGCCTTATTACCCCACGCCACCTATGCCCACGCCAACACGCCTAGGGCAAATCCGATCATGGTCATATTTGGGTCCAACGAAGTGAGATGGAGTCGTGGCTCTCGTTCGAATCTCGTGTTGGCCATTGTTTGAAGAAAGCTACAGACCTAAAGCTAGTGAAAACATGTACAAAATGTTCTTTTTATGTCTACTTCCTCCGTCCCGCTTTTGTTGTCGCCGGCTACGTAGTCGTGTCTCAAAAATTACGGGTCGCTTTGCTATACGGCTAGTAGGTCGTAGCAAAAGGAGCATTGAGCGCCAGTCTACCCCGGACCTTTATCGCCTCCCACTCGCAACCTCCGGAAGATAGCACCCACGTAATGTTTCCTCTTTCATTTGTTTAAGGCAAAAGTATTGACTGCATGTTTTTCTTGTGAATGAAGCATGGCTGCCACGTCCTGCTTCTTTTCTAGTACCTACGTGGCTCTAGAGCTAACGGTTGCTCTCCCACGTCAAAACCGAAACCGACGATCGCACGCTCGCGCGTGCAGCCGCGGCTGACCCGGGCTCACCGCTGCTCCGGACTCCACCACGGCGGGATATTGGGCGCTCTTCCAGCTCCAACCTTTCCACCGTCCGTCCGCCGGTTCCGAGGACAGCCGGCCGCGGCCGTGGTCCACGCAGTGGCGGCCCCCATTACTCCCCTGCCGTGCCCCGACCCGGCCTCAAAAGACGACAACCGCTTCCCGTGCCCGGCTGCCCCGCGCGGCGAGAATCCCCACACAGCCCCAGCAGCCCCACCCCACAGGAGAAGAGAAGGCCAGCCAATATGGCCGCTTCATCCAGATCCAGGCCGAGGTCGCTCTCCTCCCCTTCCCACCTCGTTCCCCTCGACCTCTCCACATCCTGGTGCTGCACGCCCCACGGTCTCGGCGGCCACGCCCCATCTTCCCCCTCCCCTCCTCCCCGGCCCGCGCCGCCGCGCACCCCATGGACCCGCCGCCCGCCAGCTCCTCCTCCTACGCCACTCCCCCGCCGCAGGCCTCCTCCTACGCGCCGTCTTACCCGTCCAGCTACACCAAGTTCAACTCCGCGCTCAACGCGGGGCTGCTCAACCCCATGTCCCCGCCGCCGCTGCCGCTCGACAAGACGCGCTCCAGCCCCACCCTCTTCGACATGATGGCCAACGAGCAGGACTACCACCCCCGAGGCTCCGCGGCCGTGGGCGTCCACTCCATCCCCGCACCGCCGCCGCACCACCAGCTCCAGCCCGCGCGCTCCATGGACAGGCAGATGCTGCTCCAGGACCGCATCGCCGACCTCATCGGCAGCTGCAGCCCCGGGAACCAGTTCAACGACGCCGACTCCTCCGACGTCCGCCTCACCCTCAGCTCCAAGGACGGGCTCTCCGTCACGCTCTGCGTCCACCGCCACATACTCGTCGCGCACAGCAGGTTCTTCGCCGCCAAGCTCTCCGACCGCTGGTCCAAGCAGCAGCGCACGCTGCCGCACATCGTCGAGATCTCCGACTGCGACGACGTCGAGGTGTACGCCGAGACGCTGCGCCTCATGTACTGCAAGGATCTCCGCCGCAGGCTCATGCGCGAGGATGTCAACAAGGTCCTCGGCATTCTAAAGGTATCACGGGACGGCCTTCTCATGCGAAACGATTTTCCATTTGGGATGGCACGCTGATTTATTTGTCTGTTCCTTCTCCAGGTGTCCGCAGCCATTGTATTCGATGCCGGAGTGCTGTCTTGCTTGGAGTACTTGGAGGCTGCGCCTTGGGCTGAGGATGATGATGAGAAGGTGGCTGCATTGTTGACGCAGCTGCACCTTGAGAACTCAGGGGCTGGGGAGGTGCTTAAGAGGGTGTCCCTGGAACTGGCTCCTTCGGCAGTGGTTGAAGAGGCAGAGGCAGGAGGCAGTTGCAACGGTGCCAATTCCGGTGGTGGCGAGGAGGTGTTACTGAGGCTCCTGCAGGTCGTCCTGGAAGGGAAGGACGAAAAGGCAAGGAGGGAGATGAAGGGGCTAGTCTCCAAAATGCTCAGGGAGAACAGCACATCGCGTGGCGGAGCAATTGGTGGCGACCTTCGCAAGGAATCACTCTATTCTGCGTGCAATGGGTGCTTGTCCTTGCTGTGTGAGCAATTTGTGAGGGCTTCAGAGGGTGATCACTCAGAGGTGGCACAGATTGCTAGGCAGGCTGACAACCTGCATTGGATGCTCGACATCCTTGTTGAGCGCCAGATCGCGGAGGAGTTCTTGAGGTCATGGGCAACGCAGACTGAGTTAGCAGTGATGCATCGTAAAGTGCCAGCGATACACCGCTCACGAAGTGAGCCGAGTGGCGGCTAGACTCTTTGTCGGGATTGGCAAGGGGCAGATCTTGGTGTCCAAGGAGGCCCGTTGCCAGCTTTTGAGCACCTGGCTAGAGCCCTTCTATGAGGACTTTGGATGGATGCGGCGAGCATGCAAGGGGCTTGATCGGCATTTGATCGAGGATGGGCTGGCAAACACAATCCTGACGCTGCCTCTTGCAACTCAGCAGGAGATTCTTCTGGCATGGTTTAATCGCTTCCTCAACTCTGGGGAGGATTGCCCAAACATTCAGAGAGGGTTTGAGGTGTGGTGGCGGCGTGCGTTCTGGAAAAGGAACTCTGAACCAGAGCAACCATCCCGTTTGAGGATTACTGCAATTTGTGAGAACTCTTGATGATGATGATTCATGGAATGTGGTGGATGTTGTGATATAAATGTTGATTTTCTGTGATATCTCGTAGTTTCTAACTGTTTCTCATTGTTGTTATTTTGTTATGTTTGATTAGGCAGTTAGCCAATTACACATGATACTTTTTAACGCATTGTATACCAGATCCAGTGTACTACTATGCCGCAACCATTTTGATTCGAAGTGAGAGTGACTATTTGTGGTTTGAAATATTCCAAAAGCAAACAATGGAAGGAATGAAACACTTCTGGGGCGTGGAAATGGTTCTCTGAAAAAGGATGAGTTTGATTTTCTTCTAGACCATTTAAGCCTTTCTGTTCGTTTTGTTTAATTGCTCCAGGGGCCATGTTTATTTAATTGTTCCAGGGGCCATGTTTCACTCATGCCCTTTTGGCCTTTTCACTGCCTTCTTATCTAATCACTAACCAAGCTGGCATATCATGTGAGAATGTTGCTGTGCCAAATCCCAAATTGGATTGGATGGATGTTTGCTTCGGCGCATTATAAGAGTATATTCTGTGCCAATTAGCTTGATTTGTTGTACTTGTCAAGTTGGTGGTAGACCGGTGGTTGAGCCGCTACGCCTTTCTGCATCCACGCGAAAGAAGCAGATGATATTGTTAATTGTTTGCTGACCTGTAGGTGCTCTTGAGCTTACTATAATGCCTTTCTGCCAAACCAATCGAATATAACTGTTTTTATAACATGTTGCTGTTGAAGTCATTAGCAATCAAACCTCTTTGGTTCTCTGTGTTCCACTCTTTCAGTATTTTCCTTTCAATAAAAATTTCAGTACTTTGCTGTGGATCAATCCATTGTTGAGTATTCTTAAGATTTCAGTCACCTTTTCCCACTAGAATCGAACTGATAAATATATTCCTGGAGCCATTATCCCTATTGTTCTTTAGGAGAAAAGGACATCAGAAGGTTAACCATCAGCTACTAATACGTATAGCTGAAGTTGTTGTCAACTACTCTGCTCTACTTGTTGTCAACTACTCTACTCTATGCCCGTAGCATTTTGTTCAGGTGCATCCCTGCAATCGGCTTTGATGTTGTACCATCAGCCATAACTGCTACTGTACGTACTATATCTTTGCTGGTTCTCTTGCCGGGAGTTAAATCGCTTAGCAGCTTGAAGGTACCTCTACCTTCTCTGGCAGAAAGGCAGGCTTGCTTTCTGAAGTGCTGTACATATAATAATTCCATTGCCTGTGTCATATACTCAGAGTTGGAGTAACTAGGGTTCCAATACAAAACACATTTTACTTTGTTTTGAATTTCAATGTAGGCCAAAAACACGGCCTGTGGTTTTTAGAGTCTGGAAAGAAGCAGCAGAGCTTGCATATTTCAGTGACCGGGCACCAGATTGAAGCCATTGAACAATCAAAATGGAAACATAGCTTTATGAAGAAAAAAAACGAGTCCCGTGTGGGGGAAAACAAACAGCAGTCTTATACTTAGGTTCTCTTTGGCTAACCTGAATTTCTGATAGCAGCTTTCAATGTTTCTAGCAGCAACCCTGCGAATTCTATTATCTGAGTTGGGTGTGCCTTTCTTTACAGTGCAAGCGAAATACCGAGAGAAAAAAGCAGATGGGTGAAAGGCGATTTGGCCCTCAAGAAATGCTCCATCTGATGCAGTCTTAACTGGTTCACTTAGGCTAACCTGAATTTCTGGATAGCAGCTTTCAATGTTTCTAGCAGCAAGCCTGCAAATTCTATTGCCTCAGTTGGGTGTGCCTTTCTTTACAGTGCAAGCGAAATCTTGAGAAAAAAGAAGATGGGTGAAAGGCGATTTGGCCCTCAAGAAACGCTCCATCTGATGCATTTGAGTTACTGTAGGAGCTTTGGGCATCCAGTTTCACCTGCATCACGACTTGTAGCTATGGTCTAGGAGAGCGTTCCACAATGTGCAAGTTCGTGTAACGAAACTTGTTCTCTTATCTCGTATTAACTGGAACAAAATAAAAGGATCTGCTGTGTGTTTTGCTATTTGTCTGCAAAACCAATGGTTCTTGCTTCAATTTTGTGTGGAAGTAGGCCTTGTTTTTTTTTTTTTTTTTTGTGTACTGGATTAGAAGTGGATCATCCACGTAATGGAACAACCATAGCTGCTTCTAAGCGTTGTCCTTTTGACATGGTCAATTCTTGAGTAATCTGTCGAGTCGTTTCTTCATTCAGTTCCTAGTATAGAAAGAAAAGAAGACAGCCTCACTTCCAGTGCATACATTTCCAAATCTAATGTATCAAAGATAACACTGTGAACCGCCGCTTGCCTGCTTCTCTGGTTGAGCCTCCCAATGGTTGGCATTGTACTATCATAAACAGAAATACAAATTCAACTCAGAACAAGTTGTCGGACGAACCTGACAACGGCAGCGACCTGGATCTGAAACACATGAAAACAAATTGCAGCCGAGAATGGCGTCGTGTTCGTAGCTGATTGGTTATTACGTTCTTGCTTTCTTATACCAATACCACCTCAGTGCCAACGTTCCTCTGAAGTCTGTCCTTTTTTTTTCGTGAACGGGTAGTACCCGTGACCTGCGTGATGTATGATACTTCTGATTGATGATTGTATCAGAGACCCTCAGGTTGATCTCTGAAACTCTCTGCCCGACCTTGGTGTGACTGTATGAGCTGCGTGCCGAGGATAGATTGCAAAACCTGCGGGCTGCGAAACCAGATTGTCGAGGACCTGAGGCTTCGAGGCATCTACTTCTGTTCTACACACCTGATGCTTCCCCCTACTCATTACATAACTCAGATGGTGAAATTCAACAGCAATCATATTATTTGCTTTATATCCGAGATTATTTTGTGCATAGCTGTTTCTTGTTCTTTCTTTCTTTTGGTGTCGTTGGCACTGAGGTTATGTAGGTTTTGGCGCAGTTTCATCGGGCTTATGGGCTGAAACTTACATGCTGATCTGTTGGTAGGAAATTTACAATTGATCTGAGTACCAGTGGGCTTCAATTGATGCTTCGAATAATACTTGCAGGCCGGGCTTACACGGCTCCATCTTTTTGGGCTAGTGCTGAAGTGCACCGGCCCACGACCTTCCTTCCTCAAAGCTTTGACCATTCCACTTCCACGGCTGCAACTCAAGCTGTCTAAATGTTCCTTTGATATGGTAGCTAAACCGCGTTGCTCCATATAAGTTTGGTCTTTTTCATTCCTGTTTATCTCTTTTTCCGATCCACAAGCTGTCTGATTTTTTTTTTTTTTTTTTTGGCCTAAGTCGATGCTAATTCCGTTTTGGCTTCAGCTACCTATCCTGGTTTGTTTGCTCATGATTATGTGCACCCTGAAATTTCTTTGTCCAAACTTTTCCGGCTCCTACTTTGTGGTCAGCTAGAGGCTGTTGGACCAGTGGTTTATGTGACTGTTAAGGTATCTGATGCTGATTTGTTGTGAAAGAAAAACATCGTATCCTAGGTAGTCACAGCACAGATTGATTGCCTGACTACAGAACCAAAGCTCACAAGATGCCTGCCTATCAACATGGGCTCACAAGATGCCGAGAGAGAGACTGATGCAGCTTCTCTTGTTAGGTTTGTTTTAGTTTGTGTTTCACCACCGTTGGCATATTGTCTCATTTCTTCATTCGTCAAATCCCCGATTTGGCAGAAAGTCCCTTGAACGATATATTACCTGACAACCGAGTCATTCAACAGGAAAAAGGTCGTGTGAAACTTGCCAGGAAGGGAACTAATGAGGCGCCTAAAAGACGACTTGCGCGCTGCTTTTTACCTGTGCAGCAGAAGGTCAATGATACTACCCTGCACCGGCTAGCTCAGCGCCAAGTTCAGACTGTCAGGCGGCCGGGAGAAGAGAACTACTGTTGGGCACTCCACCGTGACGTCGCTGGGCGCAAAGCCAAGCATAAGGCTGCGGGCTGCCGCTGGGCGCTGCCAGTGCCACCACCAGCGTTACATTATTGCCCCGCGCGACGTGGTGTTGACTGGCACTCGCACGCCTGCCCGCCGCACGCCACGAAGCATCGATGCATGCTGCCGCGCAGGCAACTCGATTGCATGCCACCTTTGCAGCCGCAACGAACTACGAAAGCGAGCCCGTGTCCGCGCCAGGTCCACTCGGCGTTCGACCGAGTTGGCGCTGCGCGCTGCGTCGCCTCGCTCTCCCATCCCCTCCCGTGTTCCTATCCCGTGGCGCACGGTACGGTGCCGGGAAGAAGCGAAAACGTGGGCGCCCGCGCGTGAAAACCGGCAGGCCGTAACGTGGAACGAGCTGGGACATCCCTTTAATTTGGCCCGTGACGTTTTATCAATCATCAAAAATAAAATTGGCCCGTGGTCGTGGCGCTGGCCTCGGATCGGATCGGATCGCCTCAACCTCACCAGACAAGTCTTGTTTGCTCATGCACTGCACGGTGACACCTTCCGTTTCCACCCCCACAACGCGCGTTTCATGCGCTTCGGATTCCAGAGATGATCAGGGCTAATTGCATGCCGCAGAAAGCAAAAGGGAGGAAGATATTTGAGAAGCAACGGGAGTGGTTCATACTTCATAGTCGTCTTGGACCGGCGGCCGGCATGAACACGATATATATGCGTACTGTATGGAGGTATGTACTTGCCGAGCTACGAGTGTTTGACAGCAAACCGGTTAAGAACAGGACAGATTAACTGTATGCGTACTTGGCCTTGACTCCTAGAGGCTGTCTATACATACGTACTCCTACGGAGTACTCCGTAGTATCGCCGACGACGAGACGGCGACTGTGTAGTAGCCTACCATACATCGTGTTCCGTCGCAAGTCGCATGTAGCGTGACAGTGAAAACGCAGGAGAACGGGGGGCCGGCCGGGCGGCCCCGCCTGGTACGCGCGGGTTTCGTGAGCAATGAGTTTTGCTGCGCCTGCGTCGTCCGCTCGGAACGACAACGCAGGCGGTCACGGTATTCATTTCTCCGGTCGTGTCGCTTGTTTTCACATCAGTTGCTTGATTTGATGATTGTTGACACGTCAATTCCATCGACCGGTAACTTGCACTCCTCCAGCTGACATTATGAGGGGAACGCGTTAGCAAAGCAAATCCTCAAGATATCATAATGGATGCATGCACATCATGGCAGATTGCCTCAAGATTCGTGCTGCTCATGTGTCTTCCACAAAAATAGCTGCAGACTGCGCCTGCCGCCCGGGGGCCCGACGCTGATCGCTTCAGTTGGGCAGGCAGGCTACGACTACGAACGAAAAGAAGCTATCTTTTCTGTGTGAAGGGGATGAGATCACGAGAGAGAGAGATTCGGTGCAGCGCAGTTGTTGGCTTGGCGAGTTGGCGGCAAAGCGTCAAAGCCTTGGGGGATCGAAGCAGCAGCCAGCTGGGTTGTTTGTTTGTGCCCAGTGGCTTTCGTGAAGGCGATCGAGCACGGGCGCGGCACGGGCCAGATCAAGGCTCGATCGGTTGGTGCACGCACGTATCTCGTCAGGACCAGTAGCGGATCACAGGATCGATCGGAGGTGCGCGGGCAGTGCTAGTACCTCCTGCTTAGGTTTCTCTTTTCTCTGTTTCGCTAGTTTTCGCTCTCGCCAACAGAATGCTGGTGAGGCTGGCCCTGTCTCTACTCCAAACGCCTCCTGTGGCAGCAGTACTTCAGAACGCATCTGGAGGACGTCGTCGTGTTAAGGCACAACACAAAGCATGTTTTTTTTTTTTTTTTTTTTGAAAGATCCGTTGACACTTTCCGAGTTTTGGGAAGGACACGGCAGGATCAGCGCAGGGCAGGACATTTGCGGATGAGAGAAAAACCAACCTGGGACGGTTCGAGCCAAAACAACCTGAAGCGACAACCCAAGTCAAGATGTGTACTGACGCTTTGCCCTGTCCGTCTGTCCGCCATTACGGTCATCGGCTTGAAAGCAAGCGCCAAACCACAGCACAATACACAACACTTGCGGCAGGCATGGCCCTCTTATTAGCCATGGTAAAATTTTTGTTTAGAAAGGACGTCAAAGTCCACAAAACGCCTTCAAAGAAGGTAAAGAAAAACAAACGCCGCCCCCGCCGACTCAAAAACCGGATCGGGTTCTCACCGGTGGAAGAACTAGGGACGCGACACCCAGAACGGCATCGGCATCAACTCAATCTCGTCGCACAACCGCACCCACTCAACTAGCTTCTACTAAGACAACTCAACTAATAGCTCGGGCATGGGAATAAAAATAACCATGAAGCATGTCGCCACCGGCCGGTTGGATTGCCATCGTCCCGCGAGCCTCCATCAAACCCATCGACGGTCGGATTGGGACATCGACACACACCAACCACCACGAAAAAACAAAAACACACAAAGAACAAAAAGATACACCACCACCAGAAAGGAGACACGAGCAAAGCCGACGAGAATCCGCTTCCACCGCCGTCACCAACGCCGATGCCACGATCTTGACCGCGCCCACCGCAAGCCCAAGCAACGCCAGCTCCTCCGCCATGGGACTAGCCTCCTCAAGGCCATCGGGGGCGACATAAGAGATCCCCCGCCCTCAACGCGTTGCGTCACCAAAACCCATCCACGGCGCCATTGAAAACCACGAACCAAGCTACTCGGCGTGGGGGCCCGCCCACCCGCCACAACTCCACCGGGCGACGGCCCGGATATACGTCCACTTTGGTGTAACCCTCCGCCCGATCGAAGATCACCACGGCCCTTTGTGCGCCAACTCAAACCCTCCGCCACCCATGGGCCCTCGCACATCCCGCCGCCAAGGACCACGATCCACGCACCGCCAAAGACAACGCTAGGCAACTCCACCAAACCGATCACCACCATGTGGCCGCAAGCGTCGCCGGGTCTCCAAATCAGCCGATCAAAGAAGGGACACGACGCCATCCCGCCGCCATCGCTGGGATAGAGGTCGCCGGGTTTTCACCACGCGAACCCTAGCACTCATGGCCATGGCGCGTAAAGACCGCCGCCTCCGCCTCCCATCGAATCGCCTCTAGGCATTCGGGGCAAGCCGTGGGACGCGCCAGCGGCCACACCGACACCACACGGCCCGGGGCGAGGCGGCGCCCACGCCGCCCGCAGCCCCGCTAGACGCCACCACCCGGCGAGGAGGAGAAGGCGCCCGCCGCCGCCATCCCGGCCGGCCGCGCACGCTTTGCCGGGCAACCAGCCCCGGGCGGCGCGCCGCCGGAGGAGGGGGAGGGAAGGGTGGCGGCGCGCGCGGCAGCCGCCGCCGCCGCCCGCCGCCGTGTGGAAGGCGCACGCTCAGCGGGGCGAGTCCCGCACGTGTTCAACACAAAGCATGTGACCCTACAGGCATAGTAGTTGACACTTACTCCCTCTGTCCCTAAATGTTTGTCTCTAGAGAGAACCGTGTTTCTCACAAACACGTTTAGAGACAAACAAAAAGGGACGGAGGGAGTACGAGTTTTCTGGAAGGACACGGCAGGATCAGCGCAGGGCAGGACATTTGCGGATGAGAGACCAACCGAGAGCTGGGACGGTTCGAGCCAGAACAACCTGAAGGGAGGATGCCAAGTCAAGATGTGTACTGACGCTTTTGCCCTGTCCGTCTGTCCGCCATTACGGCATCTTCTTGAATTCAAGCGCCACAACCACAGCACAATACACAACACTTGCGGCATGGCATCGCCGTCTTATCAGCCATGGTAAAATAATCCTCACAACAAATCAACAAATCAGTATCAGTCGGCTTATCCGCGAACGTGTCCGGATCGGCCGCAAAGCGATAGCATGCAGTTTCTCTTCGTGGCATTGTGCATGAATGTGTAATGTGTTGGTGCAAGGCAAACAAATGCGACGTGTTCATGATTACAGCATCAAACGGATGTGCTAAAATGATTGCTACAACCTTACAGGTGGCGTCGCGGTACGTCCCCCATCCATTTCAAATTAATCAGTACGAATCATTGAAGTGCTTTATACAAAACAAAGAGGTAACGTGCATTCGTGAAGCGGTACCGGCTTGTGAAAGGCCCGCGAATCCTGAGAGGATCTAACTGTATGTACAATTGCATGAGTAAATATCTTCACAATGACACGGCACTACAAAGAATAATCATTCTCTTGAATCCCCGTGTGTGTGAACTTGCCTGACCCTTAACAAGCCATAAACTATAAGTACTATTGCTGGTTCAAGTGGAAATGTCAAAGTTCTAGGTTATGGATTAAAAAAACTAGCACTTGATTTCAAGTTGAAATTGAAAATATCTAAGTTCTCGCCTCGCTGTTGCGTTTTGACCAACACACGGGTCTAAATCGGCTTCTAGTAGAAAAATGAACAAATGGTTTCTAGCCAACACACCGTGTCGACCTAAAAACAAAATAATGGAAACTAAAATTACATCAAACAAAACCTGATGTATTTTTTCGTGGCTCTAGATGCATATAAGTAGACAAAGGGATGACCAAATGAGTGTTGGGGTTATTCTCCAACCCTAGGGTGCGTGCTTGATTGAGATAAACACATAAGGCAAAAAGGCAAAAGATCTCAGCGTTAAAATGAAGACTGCACACGATTCTAAATGAGATATGGATATGAATTTGCATTCAGTGAAAAATAGATTTGATAAGCTTTATATAAAGTATAATAACATTCTAATGGGAAACATTTTCCCCTTTTAATCACACCTCCACGTGTTTAATCGGAATCTTATCTCCGCCTATATATCTGACATGAAAATTGATATGTTCATTGCTTCATGTATTTATATACACGCCCTCTACATGGTGATGTACACCGTGTGTATTTAACATGAGTTTAGTAGAAAACCTATTAACCTGCGCTAGCTATATGCTTGACATGGAACTATGGAAGTGAGTATTGCTTTCTGCAAATCATAAACACGTGATCCACATGATACACATTTTGCATGTTGCCTTGAGTTAGTTTTATTTATACTATACTAATTTACAAAAAGGTCAATATGGAAGCTTTATATATAGCTTTATAATGACATACATAGGTGGTTTATATACACACTTAGGGGGGGGTCATTTTAGATTAGTTTTTAGTAATGGTGGAGGCCAATAATGTTAAGTTACACAAGCATATAGAAATTCATTGATAAATATCCAATCAACTTATATTTGAGAAAATTGGATGTACCAAGAAAATCCAAACGCAAAGTATTTTTTTATCTTCCTCAATTGTTCTTAACACAACACTCACATACATACCTTTCTGTCTTCAATTTCTTCCATTATCTTTGACATAGCCTTGTTTGAATTAAGCCCATGTGTATGTATGTAGAATTGTGGAGGTGTAGCACCATCTTGGTCGTTGAGGGTGAGCTTATACCTGAAAATCGCTCACTCAATCCGACCAACCCAACCCGATCCGCTATTGCGTTGGGTCGGATTATGATTTTTGGCTCGTGATCTTGTATTTTAGGATAGATGAAGTATCTTTATAGTTGACATCAGTACTGTACAATTTATTTAATTGGTGGCAAGGTCCTACACGGTTTTTTTTTTTTTTTGGACGCAAAAGTCCAACACGTTTATTGACTTTCACTACTTCAATTTCAGCAGGCGGCAAGTAATAATGTAGTATTATTACTTGAAAAATAGTTTACACAATGATCTTTCCAAACCCATTCTCTTCTCTTATTATAGGTATAGGGTGGATTGCATCGTCTAGGACGCATCTTACTAAAAATACACTTCCAATCCTAACCCTTACCAAAATTTGACACCTTTACTAAAAGTTCGATAGCAATCCAAAATGCTTGTCGCTTTCCTAAAAGGCAAAGTTTAATCTCCTTTCAATCGAAAAGAAAAAAAAATCCAAATGCTTGTCAAATTTGATGTAAGCCGTGGGAGAGGAGTAACTCCAGCCTAACAAATCTTGTTGAGAATGGAACGAACTGCTGCCAATCCGCATTCCACCACCCAGAGGAGTTTGATTGGAATTGGGGAATTCTTGAGACGGAAGCCAATTCGGGCACGCGCGGGCGCGGATTCCACGTACGCTTTCGCCGTAGCTTGAAGCGCACAACAACACAGACAATTCCTTCTTCCACCACCCACAAGCGCCCGGGGCCCCCTCTTCCGTCCCCACGAACGCAACCCCCGGCATCTTGACAGCAAGCATCGGCGGCGACAACAATCGAGACCACGTTGGTGACTGTACTGCTACGCCTCGTAGTGCAATGCACTGGCATTTCGTTTCGTGCACCTCTGTCTCTCCCCTCACTTGTAGTGATCCTCTAATTCCACAAGCTTTGATTAGCTTAATCCCAAAAGCAACTGTTATTTAACTGATCAATTCCATGGATCGGGCTGAGCTGAGCTGAGCTGGGGAGGCTGCAAAGAAAGAACTCACCAAACCACAAACTACTACTCCTTCCAAGTGGCAATTTCCTTACCATGACTGCACTCCACCTTAACCTAGGCTACACTTGTACGCCACAAAGAAACCCTCATCTTGCTCGCCAAAACAATAAGAGAAACCCTCGTCTACCTACGTGGCAACCAAACATTAATCGACAAGTCTTTAATGCGCTGGGGCCCAGCTGCACATTTCGAGCTGGAGCTCGCCCAACGAGCGGGCGGGGTTAGTTCTTGCTCTAAGAGAAACCCTCGTCTACCTACGTGGCAACCAAACATTAATCGACAAGAGTGGGGGCTGCTTTCCATACTGAGTTAGGCAGCCCTATTTCCATATACAACAGGAACAGGATCGCCATGAATGACTCAGAGAGAATGTTATCTTCTTCTAGCAAACATGCCACACAAAATTAGCAGGAGATCACGATCATATAACTTACTCTTTTCCATATACTACTATGAGCAGTTATAAGAATTATGAGTCGCTACAACTAGGAAGGATTTTACCAGATCAATGACAAACTCATCACTCCTCACCCAATTCTTCAAGGTAAAAAAGAGAACGAGGAAAGCAATAGCGCGCGAATTATGTAACTGACGATTTAGTGACGGCAATAATGGCGCGCCCGGGCGGTCCGCCGTCAACCCGTCCGCCGTCCGTCCCGGTGGGTGGCCTAGCGCCACGCCGACGCGACGGTCACCACGCGCCCGTTCCAACAGTGGCGGAGCACGCCGTTCTCCGCCTTGACTGTGAACCCGGCCGGCATCGGGCCGACGCGGGCGCCGACCAGCTGTTCCGCAATGCCCGAGCCGAGCGACACCGGGCGGAAGCCCGCCATGCCGAACCTGGCGCGCCACTTGCCGAAGACCTCGCACCGCTCCAGCCGGTCGGGGCCATCCCGGCCGACCGCGTTCGCCGCCTTCTTCGTCAGGGCCGCCTCGGCCCTGGCCTTCTGCGCAGGCTCCAGCCCTGTCATCGCGTCCAGCGACTCCAGGATGGCGCCGTAGTGCGCGCACGCGTCCGTGAAGCGCGCCGCCAGCAGGGCCGTGTTGGTGTTGAGCTCCTGCTCGACGAGGGTCACCACCTGTGGGCCCAGCGCGCGCACGCGGCGGAGCAGCTCGTCGCGGGGGTTGGCCGGAGAGACGCTCTCGTCGGGCACGTGGGAGAGTGCGAAGGCGAGGTTGACTGCCACAGCCTCCCCCCGGGCTCGCAGCAGAGCCTGGACGCGTCCAGCTCTGCTGCTCTGCAGCTGACAGTTTTAAAGCGATACTCCACGCCAGCTCCTTCCGCGATCTTCTTCAGCCGCGACGCGATGCCGGCTAGCGATGTAGTTTGAGCCTGCGAGAACGGTGAGCTCGGGTCGGTGACGGCGGTGACCTTCAGGGACCTGCCCTGCACGCGTCGCTCAGCGAGGTACTGGATGAGAGCCGCGTGCTGCGAGAGGCTGACGTCGAAGTCGACGACGTGGATGGCGCGGTGGTCGCCCACCGCTTCGACGATGGCGACGCTGGCGGCGTGGAGGGCGACGCGGAAGCACGGTGAGACGTCCCGGAGGAGTTGGGACCCGGCGCACTGGTCGCCGCTGCAGAGGTCGGCGAGGTGTTGTTGAGCTGGGGCGGAGGCGGCCGGGCCAATGCGGGAGGACAGCGCGACCACCATCATGGCAATCAGGCGTTGTTCCCATTCGCCGTGCTGGTTGGCCGCGCGCTTCAGGGCGGCCAGATGGTTGGCCGCCGCGTCATGGTTGCCCTCCGCGATAGCGACCACGGCTTCAGACAATAGCTGCCTCGACGCCGCCACCTGGGTCGGCGGCGAGCAGGACGCGGATGAAGACGCCGTGGAGGAGGAAGAGTTTGAAGGCGACCTCGTCATCCCCACGTTATTGTTGTTGTTGTTTGGGGTCGCCGCTGCAGCGAGCCCGGGGGCGACGGAGCGGCCGCGATGGAGCTGAGCTGCTGTATGTCCCACTCGGAGTTGGTGACCGCGGAACCGGTGCCGCTCATCGCCGCCACCGGCTCGTCGTCGTCGTCGTCGTCGTCCAGCAGCTGCTTCTCGAGCTCCTGCAAAATGAACAGGTCGCTCGAGGCCGCCGACTGAGGCAGCGGCGCTGCCCTCGACAAGCCGAAGGCCTGCGTCTGCGGTGAGGACGTCATGAGCGGGACCTGCCGCTGCAGCTGCGGCTGGATGAGCGGCACCGCCGCCCTGGACGCGGTGGTGAGCGACGACAGCGTCGACGAAGGCGACGCCAGGCCCCCTCCGAAGCTGGACCCGGGAAGAACCAGAGGCTGAGCCCCCGGGGTCCCTCCCAGCAAGGCGGCGATATCCACCGCCGCAGCCGTGCGCTGCCTCACGGTGCGCAGGTAGAGCGCCTGCTGCGCCGCCACCTGCTGCTGCTGGTGGTGCTGCCACCTCTCCAGCTCGCCGAGGCTCCTCTTGAGCACTCCTCCACCGGCGGCCGCGTCGGCCCGCTGCTGCAGCTGCATCTGCATCGCCGATCCGACCCCGTAGGCGTACCCCTGGCGCGGATCGCGCCACGGCGCGCCTGGGTCCATGCAGGGCAGGGCAGGGAGAGCAGAAAGAGAGGAGGAGGGAGGAGGAAGGCGACGAGACGAATCTACCGAGGTGGGAGGAGGGGAGGAATGGAATGCTATGGCTACCTCCAAATGCTACTATGGCTACAACAACAGCTACGGGTCCAGCTAATGGGAGCCGGTGCCATTCAATTCAATTTGCTTCTCCGATAATAAAACCGCCACCCCTCCCCCATCTCTGCTGCGGTTACGTTTTTATAAAAAGTGAGCCCGGCGTTTGGGATCCGACACCGATTCGGCGGCACTCCCGCTGACGGCGTGGGCCAGTCGGCCGGGGGCGGGGAATTGGTGGTGGGTGCGCTGCTGGTGTTTATCGGGAGGCGTTATGGCGGGGCCCTGCCTCGCTTTGGTGCTGGATTTAATGCGAGCGCCGGGGACGCAGGGTGAATCCGTGATGGGCAGGCAGGGCAGTGTGAAGGAATGGAAACGGCCAGCGCGGGTTACCAGCTGAGACTGAGACCGGCCGGGTGCCGTCGCGTGATCGCGTCACGCAACTTTCGCCCGCGATGACGCCGTCGCGCTCCTTGCCGCGCGCCGGGACGACCTGGGACGCACCGGGTGGCGTAGCCCCACACCACCGACGCGAACGCGACGGCCTGACGGTGGCCGCCACGACCGGTTTTGCGGGAACCGCCCCACAGTTTCGACGCATTTCGAGCCGCGCTGGTCCGCACCGCGCGCGTTCTTTGCACGGAATCACAAGCGAGGCCGCGAACGCTCACAGACAGTGGGCCAGGGAATCCGATCTCGATACGCTAGGCCGCCTGCGATTTCGTAAAACCTGGCGTTGGATTCCGCAAAAGTCGCTTTCGGAACTTTGGTAGTAGACCACGGCCAGTCACCGGGCCACACGATTACTCCTGGCCAGCGTTAAACGACCAAGATGCCCCTGAAGGATGTACTACGTGATCTGTCCAGGGCGTGGGGAGGGCAGTCTCGGTAGATCGAGGGTGGTTTTTCTTTTGGAGCAAGCGGTGCGTTTGTGTGTACTAGGGTTGCTTGCTTGCGGTTGGGAATTAGTTAGGAAACCGAAATATCCACCCAACAACCACGTACCCACCTTTCTGTGTCTAGAACCCTGATTCCTCTGTTTTTTTTTTTCCCATACTAGCCTTGAGTACTCTATGTTCATACCACTCCATATCAGCATATTCGTATGCGCAGACAGTACAGAATACTCCACACTAAAAAAATACTTACGCATTGACCTGTCCTGATAGAGTGGGAAAGCCAGTGCGTATCCTCAACGCTTGTGTTTTCTTTGTTCATACTCGCTGAGTTGTACACACTCTTAACCCACCAGCTATTGTTGTCCACCCCACAATGAGCGGACACAGAAAATCCCTGCACAAACATACGGTGGACCCCGTGCGACACGTGTGAGCCAACGATTCCGAATGTTCCGGGCCAAATTGCTCCAAAAGCACCTAACGAGGTAACCCTCCAAGGGGAAAGTCCAATGACATGTGGGGCCGAAGGGTGGCTCCAGCCCTGCAACACCTGTGGTGTGTTTCCATTTCCCGTCTGTGTTAAACGGGAGAGGTCAACATCCCCGCTTGTGTTCTGTAGCACCGGCGGAGGAGGTCCCGGTGCCCCACCTGGTTCACGTTCCAAATGACCTGGGCTGCTGCTGCATGGCGGCAAAATGCTACGCGCACCTGGTCTACCTACCTACAAAGTGCCTTGGCACATCAATTTTGGTCATTCATTGGCACGAGGATGGCAAAAACGGTCCTAAAGAAATAGGAACTGGAAGACTGTTTGGAAGCTAGAAATGGTATGGGACAGGAATAGTCTAACTACAAGGTTTAGCATGAATTTAGACGTAGATACAAGAAGACTTTGGAAGAATGATTGCAGGGACATAGCACGGCAAAAGCATACATGCTCGATTCCAAATTATCACTTTTATGCTAAAATTTGGCTAACTTTGATCAGGTGTGCACATAGGTAAATGCATTAACATCTACAGTATCAAATGAACTGTACCAAATTCTTTATAAAACATGCCTTGATAGTGTATTTATTTAGGCCTTCTTTGGAATGGAGGAAAAATATAGGAATCTAAAGATAGGAATGAAATGAAATGTACCAAATTCCTTATAATACCCTGTGAAATAAGTGAATTGTACCTCATTATTTTGGTTCCTATGTTTTCACTACATTACTTCCAATGGGTGTCTGACTAAACTTTCCTTTCTTCCGAAATCTTGTATATATGAAGTATTAGACATTTCGTTTGTTATGTTTGTCCTGTCTTTATGTTTAGTAAATCCTTTGTTCCAAATGGGCCTTAAAAGTACATACTCACTCCGTTCCAAAATAAACTACTAAACTTTGAAAAGAATTAAATTTTGACCAACTTTGTAAAGAAATAAAGTTTGACAAACTTTGTAACATCTATGAGACCAAATAAGTAAATTATGAAAATGTATTTCATTATGTTTCTAATGACATTGATTTGTACCATAAATATTGGCGCTCTTTTCTACAAAACTAGTCAAACATAAGATGGTTCAATTTTTTTTTTTTTTTTTTTTTTTTGAGAGGTGAGATGGTTTAATTTTGGATAACTCTAGAACTAATTTATTTTAGGATGAAGGGAGTTTGTTTTGTTTCTAAAATACCTGGCCGCAATTGTTGTACCATGATTTAGGACAAAGGTAAAGTTCATTAAAATCAAACGCATGGAGCAAGAGTTGAATAAGAGGAATATACCTAGTTTAGTGTCATTTATTGACATGCGCAAAGTAAGAGCACTATAAAGGATTGGGAACTATAAAGGATTGGGAACTAAAAGTCTATATATTGAATCTAGAAACGGCATGGTATAGTAATAGCATAAACACAAGATTTAACATGTACTATTACCTATGTTCCGCAAATGGTAACGTTTTATTTTTTTTTCCCCGAAGTCAAGGTTTTATGTTTAACCAATTGTAAAGAAAAGATTGTCAATATATCCAGCGATGAAGCTAGTGACGTTTATTTGGTATTATTCAAATTTGTGTTCTTTTGTATAAATCTAGTCAAAACTTTAAGAATTGTTTTACTAAAACTAGAGTGACAATCTTTGCAGGATGTAGTATGTGAAGAGAAACTGGAAGAATGTTTCAGGGAGGTCACGAATTAAGTAATTGTGTGCTACCCACTTGAATTCTTTTCATAAGCTGTGGAAGACGACTTATCCAGTAAACGCTGCATTTCTTGCACGTGATTTTGAGAAATGTAGGTAAAAAAAAAAAAAATAACGAAGAATATACATTGTAAACGCTCCATTTCTTTACCGTGCTATACTACTTTTTGACATTTTGTTACAACTAAACAAGGCCATAATCACAAACAAGACGGCGGACCATACTTCGGTTCAATTTCTCACTCACAAGTTGATTGTGAAGTCCAGAGATCACCAGTTTCTCACCGATCGATTTTGAAGCCGTGAGATGGCATCATCAACAGTACTAGCCCATCTATGATCTGTAGTCACATCAAAAGCATGGGAGGGCGAGTGAGTAGTGCGTGGCCGCAGTGTTTTTCCCATGATGAGTCGATGTCCTCGTCGCAACTCGCAAGTGCTTTCCTTTTCCCCCTCTGCCATCGATCCGGTAAAAAGCCAGCGACGGCGCTTGGCTTCACCGGGACGGCTTGGAGTCGGAGATCTTCCACCCGTTGATCCCGGCGCCTGGTTTGTTACCAGCCTACCACCAGCAGGAAAAAGTATCCTGCAAAAGATCCCTTTCACTAACACCACATTTGTACAGTAACAACAGTAACTAGTGTCGACTAATTAATCAGTCCCATGATGAAGCTGAAAGATGAGCACGTCAGCTGCGAAAACAGAGGTGCATGGAAAAGGGCATCATGACACTAGTGGTAGCGGCAGTGCGGCCACCCTCCCTTTTGGTCGATTGGTGGCAGGTTTCATCGGCAGAAAGCCGATACAGGAGCCGGGGCCCCATTCATCACATCCTCCTTGCTTCGGTTCGGTTCTCTCCATTTATTTGCTGTTGGTGACCAAACCAACGGCGTGCGTTCGGCAGTTGCGTTCGGCAGTTCGACTGACGAATTGACTGAGGAATCTCTGCGCGGATTTTTCTGAACGCCGGACACCCTCACCCTCACACTGTTGCTGTCAGTGGCTGCGACCGCGAGCCTCGTCTGGTGGGACCGCGGCCTAGGAGTACCACGGCAGCCCAGGCTTCTGTGGTGTGGCCCTGTTCATGCGCTAATGATTCCTTTTCGTTATCGTAGGGAGGGCAGAGGCGCGTGTACGCTGGAATCTGCAACAGAGAATGTAGAATACGGGTGCCGTTTTTAAGGTATGTACTCCTACGTGACGGACGCGTACTGGTGTTGTTGCTGCTGTACGTGTACTGTATACACTGTACCGGGAGGCCACTGTGGTGTATAGTATATCTTTGGAGATCTCATTCATTTCGCTGTCGCAACGATGTAACCGGCGGCGGTATAAATCGAGCATTCATGCACCTCACACCGCAGCAACAGATACAAGAGAATAATTAATCATGGCACTTAACACCCGCGTCAAAACCAGCTTATACTCCACTTTGTAACCGGGATCCGAGGTAAATGAAATGAAAAAACGCATCAAGCGGTTGCTCGAGAGCGACGGGGGAGGACCGGAGGAGGGTAATTTTGACACAGCACTGTCATGCGTTGCGACCAGGTCGGGTCGGGTCGGGGTCTCACGCGTCAGACGTGACCCGTTCCAACATCTCTGGATGGTTTCCGTGATGCCGTCCTACTGACGCTACGACGCCGCCGTTCCGCTCGCGGCCGCCGTCGATCTCATCTCTTTCCCTCCCTCCTCCGTCCCTCCCCGGCATCATCACCCCTGCCTGCTGTCCTTCATGAAGGGCTGAAACATTCAAACCCGTGTCGTATCGCAACCACTACTGCCCGTCTGGCCCCTACTAGGCCCCTAGTACAGGCGTGATAAACCCTTGAAAGTTCTCCCCGGCGGACAGACAGGGCAGGGCAGGGCTCACTGAGACACTGACGACATCGTGCTCGCAGTCACGTGAACACCTCTCGTTTGGAGCCTGGCCGTCCAAGAGCTTCCGAATTTGAACGAAAGCAATACATACACCATGCATCATAGCGACATCGACGACGCCGTCCATCGCGCATATTTTGCTCCAGCCGTCTGATGGTTCCCACATCCCAGAGGGGGAGCTTGAGAAGAAGTGGTCGGCACCCGGGCCACGGAAGCCACCACCCATCCATGACCCATCACGGAACTGTGCGCTTGACAGGGCCAGCCCGGCAACAGGCGATGGCGGGAAGCTTTATTGAAACGAGCCGCACGGACGGAGGGATCATGTACGGTGCCCCCACTTGCATTGCCCACCCAATAATCAACTTGGCCCGGCGCGGGGGTCCGGGGCGCCGGGGCAGCGCGCTGCGGTGCGGCCGGCCTGCGGGCGATCGACTCGTGTAGGTGTAGTCGACCGACGCGACGCCCGCCGCCGCCGTCGTGTAGGTGTAGTCGACCTGCCGCCGAGCAGTCCCCATCGCGTACGGACCGGAGCATTCATTTCATGGTGGCGAGACGAACCGAAACGAAAAGGAACCAACTGCAGCCAGCCGCCCCCGCTCGCCTGCTACAGGGACAGGGGCCTTCCCGCCCGCTGGGCCAGTCATACTGTACGTAGAGTATGCCGTCGCGTGCGTAACTACCCGTCTCGTACGTTTTCCAGCGCGTGCCCGGACGATTCTGTGCTGCCGGCCGTCTCCAATAGTAAACGAGTGCGTGCAGTCAGTGCAGCAGCGGAGCATTGTTTTTCCAACGACCAAACCGTCTTGGCAGCCAGCCGTACGTTGCTACTGTATTAATGAGGCAGGTACTGTATACTCTACTTCTCCGGCCCGTGGTTCTGTTCTGGTCCTTGAAAGAGAAGCCGGCCGGCGAGGAGGAAGATTCAGTTCAGTTCAGGGTTGGCGCGAGGGGTTTGGACGTGCCCAGGACTCCAGGTCGATTGATTCGTCGCTGGCATTCGCCTAGAAGCAGGAACCAGTCCACCGATAGTGAGGGGAGAGATTCTCCCGACGCCTCAAATATTCCCTAGCTTCATCGTCGACGGCGTCTACCCACCGCCATCCACCGCTATATTTCTATAGGAGCCGCCGGTGCTTTGTTGGAAAGAAATAGTCGCATGCCCACGCAACTTGCGAAGCGCGTGCTCCCCACACAGCATCACAATCACAAACCCTCCTCCCGTTCTATGACTTCTCTTACAGCTTTTCTCCGCGCATTCTCACCCTTTCAACACTGAACTCTGAATTGCATAAAAAAAACACTGAACTCTGAATCTGAATGCCTTGTTTCTCCCCTGGAAAATTTGTACGCATGCTCTGATGACGATTGATGATCCAGGACGAGCCAGAGAAATGAAGCAGGATCTACTGGTGGTTGGAACAGTTATTAAAAATCTAACCACGGCTGGTACGTACTAGAGTACGGCAGTAACAAGAGAAATTGCACGGACGACGGGCTTAACTGAGGGTAGATCGGCATTCAGGTTAAGTACCATCAGTAGTAGTGGTAGAGCTAGAGCACAAAAAGTCGCTGAAGAATTCGCGTGCCAGTTATTTAACAGCCCACCCACGCACCTCCGCGGATGAACGCAATAAAAAATATCTTCCCGGTAGGAAGGACAGGAGCAGGACCATATCGCTCTCGCTTTCCGCGCTAGTAATCTCGCCGAATTGTACCCTTTATCCCGTCCTTTCGGCCACCCCAACTATTGCGAGATCAAGGGTGTGTTTAGCAGGATGAAAGAGCCTGTTAGTGGTAAATATTATCAAGATCCTATTCTGTGCGTTTTTATAATTAGTTTAATTTTTTACCTATGTTTGGAGCCGCGTTTTGGAGAATCTTGCTTTGCGTAGTGGAATTTGGGAGGAATTTGGGGTGCTAAACACACCCCAAGTGCAGGATGAAAGTGTCAAGATCCTATTCTGTGCGTTTTAATGTTTGGAGCCGCGTTTTGGCTTCCAGAAAGTCACCTGCCAATGATGTAGCTCCAGCCTAACTCAGATTTATTTGACAGCCGGAGTAGTAGTGTAACTACTATCTTTGCGACGAGCTGTGCACGTTCGGCAATTAAAAAAAAAATATAAGAGTGAGTCTCAAGAGATCCAAGACCATTTGGAAAAGTCGCCATCGAGTTACATGTGCTTTTATTCCAGCTCCAGCACGCTACCTGACAAAGTTCTGTCTGAAACAGCGGCAAGGATTTAGTTTATTTCGGGTGCTGAGTGTACACTTGTTTGGCCTGGGATGTGAGCTCAAAGTGGGCAGAATCGGCCGCCTAAAATATATAATATCCTCCGGAAATTTTCTCCAGTTGTCCAGAGAATGAAGCATCCCTTTCCCACTCGCATTTCCTCTTCAGAAGACAGGAAAAAAAAACATGGACAATTCCTGATCGGCCGTATCTTGTTTGATTTGATAATGATTCCTGGGCTGGCCACTGCTCATTTTCACACGAGTTGTGTTGTATCCGATAAAATCTTGGGCTCGTTGTTTTGTTCGCTAGTTGTTAAGGAATATAGGCCTCCATCAAACCATAACTGAATCATGTACTTAAACTAGATGAAAATCGTGAGATCTGCAGAAAAGGTAAGCTAAAGAACATTGTACTGCGATCCGATCCGACTGTCCAGATGCCTTCAGTCTTCCTAACATTGAACCTGGTTTTGTGTTGCCAACGACCTCTCTACAAGTCCTTGAGAACACATTGTCCTGATGACCATCGATTCACCGATCGAGTGGCTACAACGACCGCCTCGTCATCATGCCTCATGCGCTCACAGTCCTGCACAGCAACAGAATTCACCCACATACACCGAACCGGATCCCCACCTGCAATAACATAACGCATATACTCCGTAGATAGGCAAGTCTATGCGATCCAAATTCAGAGCACCAATGGAGCAAGGCATTTTTGTACGTGTGTTTGATCGCTTCCTGTTGTTGCCTTCCTCACGAAATGGCACCCATTTGTCACTGTCCTCACGGACTGGCTCAGGCTCTTGTTAATTGGTATGATTAGCAGGCTGGATCCAGCAGGGAGGGATAGCCAAACAGGGCATTTTCAAGAGCCGGTGCAAGTACAGAAGCAGAATTAACAATAATGGAAGCTTTGTTGACTTGGAATCAGGAATGGTGGGTCTCCTAGATTGTGAGTTAGATAATTGGAAACACCACCAGGTACACTGACTCGGGCCCATCTTTCACCAATTTGGGCTGGATCTGTGCCGACTGAAATATCGTGTAACAGTCGAGGCACATCAGAGCAAAAAGCCTTTCTAGTAATGTTTAACATAGTCATAACTGCGACAGTTTCCACCAAAATGAGTACTCTAATGGTTAGCTGCTTCAATCTTTCATGCAGTAAGCTCCTGGCTACACAACTGAAGGATAGCGCTTCGCCTGCTGACGAACATGATCCTTGTACTTCGGCATATCCTGCAAATGCCAGCACAAATGAGCCAAGTGATAAGGGCATGTCCAAAACTAAATTTAAAAAGCCCCAGCCTATATCTCAGTTCAGACAATTAGTTACATAAACACCTTCTTGTAGAGCCGATAGCATATATCTTGTGCAGCAGAGGCTGGGTTGGGGTTATCGAGTAGGTCTTGAATGCCTACGAGAATTTGTCTCACCGTGATGGAAGCCTTCCATGCCTGAAAGAACATTTAAGTCATGACTCATGAAGGCCATGCGATCATAACTGCATGGTTACAATCAACAGATATGTGGATGAAAAAAAATCTTACACTGCTAAGTATTGATAGGCACACTGCTCCGGAAGGGTAGACATTGACGTGAAAGAATCCTTCTGGAAATTTGCAGACGGGAGGCCTACTTGGGTACTCTTCAGTGAAATGAAGAGTCAAGGGGAAATATCCACCCTCCCAGTCAGTCTGCACAAAGATGAATCAAACACATAATTTAACTTATATTCCATGATTGGGATGGAGGGCTATCAAGAACGAGTGGAGTGTGACAATTTGTTGGAGGATAAGACAAGAGAACATTATGCAACTAGTCAATAACATAAAATAGGTCAGCATGTGCACCACAGAACTATTGAAATGCAAATTAAAATATGAATCTGCACCACAAACCGAGGATCATAACAAACTAAACTATAATTTAAGAAACATTCCCATTGACTGCTGTCGATTTACCTTACACAATTACTGCTTTACAGAGTTATCAACGAAGTAGTAAATAGTTTCAAAAGAGCATATTTTTGCTAACCAATCTTGAATAGGACTGCCAAAGCATCTCATTTGGTTCTAGGGAGCGAAAACCAGGCTGCAATACTATGGTGTGTCAGAATATCAGTTGATTCACTCATGCTTCTGTCCCATAAAGGGATCCTCATTAGTCATTACCGCCAGATCAACTCATTTCAAATGTCGTTATGCTAAAAAAGGTTAAATTAAAAATACTATGACAACCAGGTAGTGCTCAGATTAACTAAGCAATTCCACATGAGCACGTGTGAGCCTGGTACATATACGATAAAGTGGTTTGTATCTAATAAGTATGTCTTCACAAGTACCTCCTTATCATAAGGATAGTTCAATTGCTTTCTTACTTCAGTGATATCCTGAATATTCATTGTTCACTTTTAAAAAAAACATGATTCGACCTACAATATGTTTTTTTATTAAAAAATAACTTCAATACCTGACTTTCTGAATTCTGAGTAACTGAGAATTTAGTATATCATCTATCCTATAGTGTGGGAGGCAGCACACTGCTATTGAGAGCGGGGCTTGTCTCAAATAACTAGGAGGCTCTGATTTTTTTTCTCGCATGCAGGAGAATTGTGTATCTCTAATTAACCCTAACGGGTTATATCGCCAGCCCAGGCCCAATAGGCCCCTGACATACTCTAACAAAAACAGACCAAGCACAAGCCGAATCCACGGCCAGGAGCCCAGGAACAACCAAATCTACCATGTCTACTTCCCTTGGTCGTCCAAACACCAGAGGTGTGCCTGATCTGCAGCCTCCTGTGTTTCTAGACCATCCTTGCCAAGAGGACAACATGGACACCTTGACCACCATCACACAGCTCTCTGCCAACAAGGTTACAAAGGGGCGCGTCCATCTCTGAACCAGGGTCTGCACTGCATCAGCAATTCAAACCCGATTTGTCATGTGAATACATAGGAAACCAATAGATGCTAGATTGTCCTGCTGGCCTGATCACAAGTGGGCACTACCAGGCTCTGATAAAACTCATGTTTGGTGGCCACTGTATTACTTACTTGTTTGCTGATAACCTTGAACAATACTCCCTCCGTTCACAAAAGATGCAATTATCACTTTTCAAGGAGTCAAATCATTTAAGTTTGACCAAAGTTTTATATAAAAAAAGTATTAACCTTTATGATACCACGATAAATACACTAAATTAATTAAGAAATATTTTTCATAGTAAATCTAGTTGAAGATAAATGCTTTTCTCAAATACTTGAAGATATAAATGCTAATACTATTTACTATAATTTGGTCAAAACTAAGCTAGTTTGATTTGACTTGCACAAAATCCTATAGTTGCATCCTTTTGTGGATGGATGGAGTACTATCACTATATTTATATAAAAGGATGACTAGATAAATCTGGAAAAGAAGACAAATTTGGAAATAGAGACACCAACCCAAACATACTAAGAATAGCCATATGCCTATATTAGTGAGTCATTGTTCTAGACGAATCTAATTTTGGCTGCTGAACTAGGAAAATCCAACTCCTTTCTATTCCAGTGCCAATGACACTTATGTCTGAACTTCCTGTCCATAACACAATCCACCTTTTCTAAAAATAAAAATATAATCAATGAATGACTTGATAACCTACTGTTCCAGACAAAAGAGTTTATTTGAATAAAAGATACAGAGATACGATATCATATATGCAAGCCAGAATCTAGTGAGGTTTATTTAATAGAGTAAACCTAGGAATTGGAAAAAAAAGAAAACTTGAATTGTGGAAATTTTGTAATATTTACCCTTTGCAGGTTTCTGTTTTTGATGAACATGTTGAAATAGTTCTTTTTCTATGAAGACATAGCAAATCAATTAGGAAGCAGACCCAAAAGACCTTGCTTCTCTGATAAATGTACTGTAGCACAAAGCAGGTGAAGCCGGAGAAGCTAGTGGTTTGAAATTTCATCCGGCTCCTGCTACAGCACACAGTATACACAGTAGACCAACAATGTGGAAGCTAAACCTAGGACGAGTCCTCCAAAGAGGGCCCACATTGCACAATCAGAATACAGTGGCACTTGTATCTAACTGGAAAGAAGACATTTGGTACCATATAATGAAACACAACATCTAGTTACTCCAGAACACTAACTGCAGCAAGAACTTCTAGTTACTCCAGAACATTAATAGGACAATGCAGCATGCAGCATGAATATGCTTGCAAGATTATGCTCTTCACATTCATCTGCCAACAATTAACAATCTATCTATGAAAAAACAACTAGAAAAACAAAAGCAAACCTGCTCAGGAATACTCCGTACAAAAGCATTCTACCTTTACTAGACGGATCGCTGTCCTCTTTTCGGATGGGAGAAAATTGGAAGCATATGCAACGCGACAAGTCGACAAAATCGAGCAAACCTCGTGTGTGTCCTGATATTGCCAAACACAAAAGCAGTAGAGAAGATCTAGGGGTGGGGACTGGGGGAATGAGTTTTGGCTTACGCCCTGTTTGCCGGGGATGACGCACTTCCAGACCATCAGATTCACGGTCCCATCCGGCAGCGTCTCCGGCTTTGCCACGAACCCCTGAAGGAATCAAATCAAACAAAGACGAAACGCCCCCAGAAGATTAATAACGGCAAAGGAACTAGGACAGGAGGGATCAAGCATAGAGATGCACAGATCGTAGTGGCGCGCACATGGGGGGTGGCTCTTGCGCCACGATTTGCGCTCCTCGGCCAGTCGGCCGCGGGCGATGCCACCAGATCCACTAGATGCACCAGATGCCATCCCCAGACCCTAGCTTTGCTTGCGCTCTACTGAAATTTTGGGGACGGTTTGCGGCGGCTTCGGTTCGGCTCCCGGACTATACGTATATCTCCAAATCTCCAATGTCCCTTTATCATACGCATAATCTACCACTTTGAAGTTACCTCATGACTTTGGTGTTCAACAAAATATGCCTTACAATGTCAGGCTGACAACGTCGCTTATTTTCCAAAGTCTAAGGTTTCAGGAATTTGTTCAAACTAGACTACTCATTTAAACTACACAAAATTTCATAACTTTTCAAATTCAAGGTAAAACAAGTATTCTATGAATTTATAAATTATACTCCCTCCATATCAAAATAAAAAATATTTTGAAAAAGGTTTGAGTCAAACATTGTTGGAGATATAAATCATGAATAGTTTTTAAGTTGTTGAGTTTGGAAATATTAAAAAATTATATAAAAAGATTTATCTTAAAAATTATTTTCATAAAAATATACATATATACTTTTTAATAAATACTTTTATAAAAAAAAAGTAAAATTAGTACTTTAGAGATCGTGTCGCTATGCTAAACATTTTTTTTATACGTAGATGGTCTATATTTTAGGATTTTTAATTATATTTTTTTTGCAAGTACAAATATATATGCATAAATTTTTTTTTTTGTAAAATGTTTTTTTTGGTTTAAGAAAATGTTTCCTGTTTGATTTATCTCCTTGAATTTTCAACTTAGGTCCTTGCTTGGTTTAGGGACTTTTTAGTTCTTGAGACTTAAAAAAAAAAGTCCCTTTTAGTCCCTAACCAAAAATGGAGATTTTTTTGAGACTATTGCTCTATTAGTCCCTAAAAGACTCTTTTGGAGAGACTTTTTATTAGTCCCTATGACTAAAAAAAGTTTAGTCCCTCGACAACCAAACAGGACCTTAGTGCGATCTATTTCTGATGGAGCGCCACATCAGAAAAAAAAAAAAGCACCATCAAAACCATTCCGGGTGCAAAAAGCTTGGTACATCAGGGAGGAAAATACGATGAGGGAAATAAATTATTTTATTTCCACACATTTTCTTTGCTTTAAAAGCTCCTAGGCCCATGTTAACAGGCAGGAGGCAACAAACTCACTGTTTTAATCAAGGCCCAAAACCTAAGCACAGAAAAGCCCATTCCTCTCACTGAAGAAAACTCACCCAACCAAAACCCCCGGCCGGCGACCCTCCCCACCGATGGCCGCCGGCAAACCTACCGCGCCGCGCGCCGCCGCCGCGCCGGGGCCCGAATCCGCGGCAGAAGCCGAGCACCTCCTTTCGCTGGCTGAGTCGGAGCTCTCGGCGGGCCGGCTCCGGGCCGCGCGCAGGCACGCCCTCCGCGCCTCCCGCCTGTACCCGTCCTGCCCGCGCGCCGCGGTGGTGGCCACCGCCGCCAACGTGCTCCTCGCTGACGCCTCCTCCCACCACGCAGCGCTCCTGCTGCCCGACCCCGACGACCCCGACGCCTCGCCGCTCTCCGCCTCCGAGCTCCGCCGACACTTCAAGTCGCTCGTCAAGTCCCTCCGCGTCGGCCCCGACTACGCCGTCGCCTACCCCCTCCTCCGCCGCCGCCGCGGGGAGGCGCTCGGCCGCGCCACTGAGGGCCTACGATGCGCTCACCGCTCCGCCCTCCGGGACCTTCTGGACCGCCTGCGCCGGATGCCGCCTCCTCCACGAGTTCGAGCGCAAGTATGTGGGATACCGCCTCATCTGCCCCTCCTGCCGCCGTACCTTCCTCGCCGTCGAGGTTCCACCTCCGCCGGAGGCCGAACCCCTGCGCCTGCCCCTGCGCCTCGGCGACCGCCGCCGGCCAAGAAGCCCAATACGGAGAAGCCGGAAATGACGCTCGCCGAGATGCAGCTCCAGCTCGCCAAGAAGAGGGGCGCAAAGGCTCCGGAGAGCTCTTCCCGAGACTTGGTGGCGGTGGATGATGAGGAGGAGGAGGAAGAGGAGGACGGCGAGGAGGCTGAGGCGGAGAACAACCATTCGGACCTGATGGCCGTGGAGGACTCTGACTTCTACAACTTCGACGCCGACCGCGGCGAGAGGTGCTTCAAGAGAGGCCAAATCTGGGCTTTGTACGCCGACGCCGATGGCATGCCACGCCAATATGCGCTGGTGGATGGCGTGCAGCGCGGCACCCAATTCAGAGTACAGATACGGTGGCTGGATGGCGAGGAGGGGAAGCCATGTGGGCAGTTCAAGGTTGGGAGAGCAGAGACCGTGGATTCAGTGAACGTCTTTTCCCACCTTCAGGCCTGCGAGAGGGCGGCGAGGGAGGTGTACCAGGTCTATCCCAGGAAGGCCTCAGTTTGGGCGCTCCATGGTGGCAAGGAGGGCGATGCGGCGAGGACAAAGTATGACATTGTGGTGATGCTCAGTGGTTACGATGAGCGGTATGGTGCCAGCTTCGGATACCTGGAGAAGGTGGATGGTTTCAGGAGCATCTTCACACGCCGGGACGTAGGAAGCCTTGCTGTCCATTTCCTTCAGAAAGATGATCTTGGTGTGTTTTCGCATCAGATACCAGCCAGGAAGGTGCCCAAGGGCGAGGGATCGGCTCTGCCTCCCGGGGATTGCTGGGAACTGGATCCTGCATCGTTGCCTCCTGAGTTGCTGCGCATCGAAGCGTCAAACCACCACGGGAATGATCTGGTTGTGGTGTAAAAGGTTGTTGCAGGTATTTTAGTTGATAGGATCGGCTGTGTAAAAGGTGCCCAAGTTGAGAGGAAGGGTGTTAGTTTGTTCTGCCATGTCAAATAGTGTAAGGATTTGTCTGATTTGCCAACTTTAGCTGGCACTGATCATGTTTATGATCCTTCTTCATAGTTTCCTAGGTAGCATGATGAAAGGTGTAGGTATTTGAGTTTCAAGTTCTGCCACCCATGATCTATCACATGAACGATTTTTCGGTATTGAATTGATGGCTGACTCTACACTAATCTGGTATATGAATGATTCTTATGAACTTGTTCCGCGATATTAGTTCTACTAATGTATTTGATTCTTATGACTCTACACAAGCATACATTTGTTTCTTTTGCATCCAGATTTTCTTCAGGTGTATGAATAGGGCAGCAGGGGCTGATTTTCTTGGCAGGTTGATGCGTAGCGTAGTTAACAAGGAAGTTGCGAGGGCAAGGGAGCAATGCTGTTGTAATATTATGCAAATGTAACTATACTTTGTTTCTTTTGCATCCATATTTTCTTCAGGTGTATGAATAGGGCAGCAGGGGCTGATTTGCTTGGCAGGTTGATGCGTAGTTAACAAGGAAGTGGTGAGGGCAAGGGAGCAATGCTGTTGTAATATTATGCAAATGTAACTATACTTGTGACTGCATCTCATGGGCAATACAGACCCCTTCATTTGCTCCAGTTTCAAATCACAAATGCCAATCCAAGGTCAGTGCATGAAATGCTTCGCCGAAGTAGATTTCAGATGCTTCCAACCACAACGTTCAAGGGAGTGAAATCAAGTGAATTCAGAGTTTTTTTTTTTAATTCAAATAGAACTAATGCTGGTACAGAGTTGACTGAATCTCGGGGATATCGGAACGGCTGATGTAGGAAATGGGGAAACAATTTGATTGACAGAGGGCATCCCTGCATTCATAATTCTTCTCTAGCAACTCGATTGTTTCTGTTTTAAAATGATCGTATTGTTATTTAGAAGCAACGTTATGGTTACAACCTTTCAGTAAAAACAAACCTATTTCTAATGGTGTTTAGAAACAACTTTTACCGCTCCTTTTATTAGGATATGGTTACAAACTTGGAGTGTGCAATGAAAGTACGAATCATGAAAGTAAACCTCTTCTTGTATTTGAGCCTATATTTGAAAATTGTTGATCAAAGATTTTTAAAAGTTTGACTGGATCTGGGTCTGTGCATATGTTGTTTAAGGGGAAAATGTTCTACTTTGTTGTGAAACAAAGTCTCCTCAACAGTATATGTATAGAGACTTTATTGTGTGGCCAATTATGAAGAATCAGAGGAGAGAGTTAAGGAGTTCATACACTGTACCTAGGGTTTTCTTACAGCTCCCCTCCTATAAATAGGAGGTACTTACAGTTGTAACACATGAGAAAGAAAGAGAAATACAGAAAGAGCTCCTCCTCCTCCTCATATCTCTGTGTTAGCTAGGGTTTTCTTACAGCTCCCCTCCTATAAATAGGAGGTACTTACATCAGTTGTAACACATGAGAAAGAAAGAGAAATACAGAAAGAGCTCCTCCTCCTCCTCCTCATATCTCTGTGTTATTGCCTCTCTGTGTTTTTATGTGCATACCGAAAGAACTCTGATTTCTAACATACTTCTCTTAATAAGACCTATAAATTATCAGTGAGGCATTATGACCGAGACAAACACAATATATCAATTATCAACGAACAACGATATCGATGGCATCACAATTGCAACACAAGGCTCAAATTGCCATGTCTCCAAGAAATGCTAAAATGACCTTCGAACGGAGGTTCCAAAAAAAAAGAAGTTTCTAGGTGTCGACTACTGACTGTCCAGGCAGCCCAGCTATCTCCTTTGTGATTTGTGACACTTGGAGTTAGGGGGTTACCACTTTATAGGGGCAAAACAATTTGTTAATATCGATCGTACACCAACACTCTGTTGATAGGCCATAATAATAAGACGTAGTCGGAGTGCAGTTTAGCAGTTCCAATAAGTGTACGGCTAACTGGACAACATAGTTAAATACAATCATGACAAGTTCCACGATACCAAAATAACTACTTGGTTAGCAGCAAGTGTGCTATAAAAGTCCACGGCTACACTAGCGAAGGATACCTCTTGGCTTGCTCACGGACACGTCTCTTGTATTCTGGCATATTCTGCAAATGACAGTGAATCGCACAGAAGAACACAATGATAAGCGCATAATCATATAAAAAATAGAGAATTCTCAGGTAAGTTATTTTAAGACCTTTACAAAGACATCATAAGCAAGATCCTGTGCAGGAGAGGCTGGATTTGGGTTATCCAGTAGCTTCTGGATGCCTATAAGAATTTGTGGCACTTTGATAGAAGGCGCCCAAGCCTAAGAAATTAGTCATGAAGGCCATGTGATGTTATTTGAATGATATAAAATTGTAGTGACACTGAAAAAGAAGAAAGTGTCTGCTCGGTTGAAACTTACATCACCAAGTATTGACAGGCATACATCCCCGGAATCATAGACATTGACATGGAAAAACCTTCGTGGAAACTTGCAGGTTGGAGGTTTACTTGGGTAATTTTCAGAGAAATGGAGCGTAACTGGGGAAATATCCACCTTCCCAATCAGTCTGCATAAAGATGAATCAAACACACGATCTTAGTATGTGCTAAGACAGTTTGGGATGGAGCGGATGAGTAGAATGACAATTTGTTGTAACACGATGATGAGAGGAAAACTATCCACCAATAGAAAAATAGTGGTATTATGAAAACAGATTTGCGAGTGTATAACAAAAAATATTGAATCGAGAACCAGTAAAAAAATAAAGAACATTTACAAGTAAAGCAGAACAACACATGGGGCCAAAATCATAGGCTTCATGTAATCCTTCACGACCTTAGCACCACTTAAACTCTTGCACACCAGACCAGAGGGAACACCAAAATTTTGTTATGGTAGAATAGGACCATAAACTCTTCTATACAAGAGAAAACCCTGAATATATTATAGTAGAATTTTATTGTGTTTTTTCTATGCAAGCAGAAAATCCTGATTTCTTAGTGGAACAGCTCATTTACGCAAGAGTAGATACATGGGTTCTTTCCAAACTTTACCTTTTAGTCATATATTTTATGCTAATTTCCAGGTGAGACAGGATCAGACCATATGTGCACACGACAAAACTGAACAATGATCCCACACTTGCTAAGATTGTCAGGTGTCAACCAGAGTACCAGCATACATGAAAGGGTTGATAAGCTCTTATGGTTTTTCATTCTTACACCTTACTTGATAGAGCATCAGATTGTCCAACACATCCAGCAGCATTGTTGGCTTGGCCACAATGACAGGAAACTGTGGAGGTTCTATGTCACTTAAGCTGAAAGGCTATGCATTTTTAAAACCTGAGTTCGTTGAAAAACATGAAAAGATGGCAAGATTTTACCGTGTTATGTTATTAGAAAGGAGTAAAAATAAAGGATACCCAAAAGACACTTACAATCCCTCTACCACCAGCACTCCTAGATTCTTAAAATCTTG
Organism: Hyparrhenia diplandra; assembly: GCA_015847255.1. Taxonomy (NCBI): domain Eukaryota; kingdom Viridiplantae; phylum Streptophyta; class Magnoliopsida; order Poales; family Poaceae; genus Hyparrhenia; species Hyparrhenia diplandra. Next base: position 36,470 of record JADLZK010009609.1, on the reverse strand, counting down.
TCAGATTTGCTTTGCATGTTTCTGTTTTGGGACAATAGACTAAAATGGTTTTCCCCCCTACCAATACATAATCGGACAGTTAAAGTGGAGTGTCAGAGATTGCTAAGTCGTTATGGAAAGTTTCACATGTCATCAGAATAATGTGGCACTGGCAAACAATTGGAAAAGCTTCATTTGGCTTCCAAACAAAATAGATGAACATCTATGAACAATGACAGGGCTAGCGTCTATGGACAATGTTGCAGGATTAGACTCATTGTATTCATTTCCCAACCTTAAGCAGTACAAAAATGTTCCAGATGCAGTAGTTGGAAGGGTTTTCGCAGCCCAGAAGCAAGTGCTCAGGATCAAGTACTGCAAACCCCTAGTGAAATAGCCTAGTCCCCTTATTTAGCCCTTTGGCCTCACACAATGATGATCAGATCTAGTATCTTAGCTAGTACAAAGCATGGATATATCCTTCTCCAGTTACCCTTTCTTAGAATAAATCGGTTTATATTTTTTTTCAGGTTGAACAAAAAGTCAGACACATTCGACGGAACACGTGACAACTGCCAAACACACTGCAGCACATGCGGCATTGCAGAATTTTTTTTTTTTTTTTTTTTTTTTGGGGTGGGGGAGGTCTGGGGAGTGAGATGAAGCTTACGCCTTCCTTGCCGGGGACGACGCAGTTCCAGAGCATTAGGTTCACAGAGCCATCCGGCAGCGTCGCCGGCTTGGCCACGAACCCCTGAAAGGAAGAACAAGCAAGCATCGCATCAACTCCCAATCTTAAAACAGCAACGGAGCGTGGATCTACTACACTAGCAGTAAGAAGGTGCGGCGAGGATGATGGCGCGCGCGCACGCACGTGGGGTGGCTCTTGCGCCACGCCTTGCGCTCCTCGGCGAGGCGACCGCGGGCGGCGCCTCCGTACGCCATCCGACGAGCTCCGCTTTGGCGCGCTGTGCCTGTCCTTTTGGGGGAAATCGCGCGAGAGCAGTGGTGGGAATGGGATGCAAGTTGATGTTTGCCCGCCGCTCGGTTCGGCTCCCGGTGTTGGAATGCAGTTGGCGGACCGAGGCTTTTCTCCTCTTGGTCTCGGCGTGGGCTTGGGTCTTCTCTCTCAGCAACTCCAACAGCTTGCTACTGTTAGTTTGACAATTGTCCTTGTTTGTCAACTCGTAACTCTAGATGCCGCCAAAAAAAGGTTTTTTTAATAGTTTGACAATTTTGGTTGGTAGTTGGGTTTTGTCTTGCTGGACACCACTTGGTGAGACTACGGCTAAATATAGTATTCAACCCGGGACATACAAGCGCCATGCATGCCAATTGCCAAAGCGCCTGTAATTGCCAAACTTACTAAATTGCCAAACCGATTTGCCAAATTTTTGGAGCATCATTTTAGAGCTTTTGACAAAAAAATACAAATGCCAAACTCATTTGCATAATCTGTTGGAGATGCTCTTACCACTACCGACCCATGCTCTCTCTTGACGTTTTTGGTAGTAAACAAAAGAAAATGACTCTTATTTTTATCTTCTGAATTTTTATTATCATAGTGTCGTGGTTGAATATGGCGGATATACCACGGACACGATAAAAATCGTATGGCTTGTGTGGGACTTCGATGACCTAGCTCAAGGGACACAAGATTTATACCGATTCGGGCAATCGGGCACCTAGTCCGATCTCCAAATGGAGTCACTATGTGGCCGAGCTCAAAACGCTCGTATCGGGGAGAATACAAGGCGGTCGAGAGGGGAGGCCGCTCCCAAGTCTCTCGCGAGTGATGTGTGCGAATCCGAGATATCGTGAAGCTCTATGTGAGTTGAGCTTGAGTTGTGCTCATTGTGCGAGTTGAGCCGCTTGCCCTTCCCAACGGCCATCCGGTCCTTTTATAGTCGCAAGGATTCACGAGGCGTCGTGGGAAGGACCATGGTGAAAAGAAGAGGTAAAAAGCGCCGGTACGTGTGAATGCAAAGGCCATCGTCTTGGGTGTCTTGGCGTTGTTGTCGTTGCATCGCCGACCGCCCTTGTCTTCCGTCCCGTCGGCGGGGGCGGGAGGGGAGAATCCGCCGACGGACAAGTACACAAAGTTGGGCGAGTCACTCGGTCGTCTTGGGCTGCGGACTTGATAGCTGGTGTGCATCGTTTACCTCCATCGGTGCTCTGGCCCGAATCGTCTCCTCGGTGGTCGCATGATTTCCTTACGCCATCACGACTTGATGCATCGACCGACCGGGAGGGAAGCGATGAGCTTGACGAGGATCAATCAAGGATTGATTGGATGGGTGCTTGCCTCGGCGAAGGTAATGACTTTTGTCCGCAATGGGTGGCCCGCGTGGTGGAGTCGATGGATGGGTCAAAGTCCGTCCGAGGTTATGACGGCCGGATTGTCGAGATGAAGTCGTGGCGTAGCCGCATTGCACTCGATTCGGCGCGTTTGCCGGTGGACGCGGCCATGGTAGTGGTCAGGATGGTTGGCGATCGACTCGGGCCCATCGGCCGACGAGCCCTCCGCCTTTCCCCGAGATACGGTGCGGACCCGGTCCCGTTGGTCAGCGCCGACATTGCTATGAGTAGTGAGGGGCGCGGGAGACCCGTTGTCTGCACTCGCATGGACGGAGACCGCGGGTGTGGCCCTTGCGACTAGAAGTCGCCCAGCTCCTCGATGGCCCGCGGCTCCTCCGCCGCATGGGCGGAGCGGCGTGAGTTTGCGACTAGAAGTCGGTGCGGGCTAGGCGGACCACGACTCCCTACTTTCGCCGGGACGGAGCGAGCGGCGAGCTCTCCTCGCCGCGGGACGGAGCGGCGAATTCCTACCGCGCTAGACGGAGCGGGCGTGAGTCGGCGTCCGCGGCTCCCCAGCTTATGCACACTAGTAACTCGCGAGGCCACCGCGGGGCGAGGGTCCGTTTCGAGATGATGGGTCGTTTGGCCGACCCCCCGAGGTTGGATGGAAAGCGGTGCCGTAACCATCTTGGGCCGAGTTGTTGGGTTTTATTTGGGTAGCCCGAATATAGATACCCGACACATAGTACCGTTATTTTCTCAAACTTCAAAACCAAGTAAGCTGCCTCTTGCGAATTGGCTTGTAGTCCAATGGTAGGGCGGTCCCAAGGGGCGCTACCCACCGTGGTTCAAATCCCGTGCTTTCGCGCACCTTTCTTGGGATTTTCCCAGATTTACCCCGTTATGCATTAAGTGGTAGCGGCGTTCCCGTCGACGACGAAAACCTATGGTGACTTCGAGAATCTCCGTGATCTGCCCGGCAAATCTAGTCCTTCTAGGTGCTCGTGGGGGTAGGGTTTGCGTGCGTGTGTTCAAGGGGTGAGTGTGCGTGCGTGTTGTGAGCGTCTGCGTTGTAATGTGTCATTCTCAAAAAAAAAAAAAAAAAAAAAAGTAGCTGCCTCTCTTAACTTCTAAAAGACTATTTAAATTAATCCCCATGCTTGTTACAGGTGGTTTCAAGGTGGTTTGTCATTTGTAAAAAAAAAAATCTAGTAAACACTTGAATATAAGGTTCTTAAACTACAAAATGTATCTATAAGGCTATTAAGATTTTGATAAAAACTTATTGGGACATCCAAATAAAAATTTGGAGATTGCTAAAACAAATCTAGAAACTTCTAGAGACCCAATTTGGCTCTAGGGAAATGGAAATAATATCTAAAAAAATTTTAGAATGTTTTAATCGATGTCTAAACGCATTTAAAAAAATTCTCCATAATAAAAACATGATATGTAACTAGCATGGATAATGCATTCATGTTGGTTGAATCTGTTTTTTTTTGTCATCAAGTTTATAGCAAGACATTTATAGCGATTGGAAAGTTTTGCTACTTTTTAAAGAAAAATCTAGATATTTTTTCCATTTTCCTAGGGCTAAATCTATTTTGAGATATATTTCATGGTTATAAATATTTGTTTAGTTTCTTTGGTCTATCTCTATGTTTTTCTCATAAGTTATAGACTTGGAGACCAATTTTCTGATCTAATAACCTTTATTCGTTTCTAACAAATTAAAATGGTTTTCATGTACCAATAATTGACTTGGACTCGGCAACGGGCCTGATCGGGCTCATATTTTACGCGCTATATGGCCTATCGGACACCGAACGGCTTGGCCTACCGGCCTGAAAAGGGTACACTGGTACCTATACTGTCCTCCCTGTCGGCCCTCCAGTTGCTGATAGGTGCCCAATCTACAATCAAGGTCATGTCGGTTGATAAGTCCGTTTGACTTTTTTCACCCTTAATTTGACCACTTCGCCTTATTCAAAAAATTTATACAAACATAGTCATAATTTAATTTATTCTTAAAGACCTTTTGTTAATAAAGCATGCCACAATAAGTGATATTTTGCATAAATTTTTTTGAATAAGACAAGTGATCAACCTTGATTAAAAAGTAAAATGAACTATAATTTGAAATGGATATAGTATATTTGATAGATTTTTTTTAATGATGGAGCAACTAAGTGCTCTCTATTATCTACCTGCAGCATGCTGTTGCTTTTTGTCTTCTCTGCTGTGACCATTTTTTAACCTTCCTGTTCAGCTTCAATTCCAGCAATAATAATAATAATAACCATGTTACGCTGGTAATGGAATCCGGAACAGCCAGTTACGAAAATGGGAAATGTGAACTCATATTCGCAAACACTAAAAGCTTGTTTTATGTAGGACAAGCCACTGAAATGCATTTTAATGGTTCGAACAAGCCTATTGAAGTGATGAATAAAATAAGCACAGTCGTGACAATATCCAATGGTTTGGTGGCAGATGGTCCAAAGTTACACCAGTGAAGGGTAACGCTTGGCCTGTTGACGAACACGCTTCTGATACTCCGGCATATCCTGCAAAATGACAATGAACGGCACACAGGAAAACGCAATGGTAAGCGTCTGACTGAATTGTAAGGATGAAAAATTCATACAATAGTATTTTAAGTATTAAATTATATATAAAAATAACCTTTGTAAAAGCTCGTAGATTGAGCGCTGTGCTGGGGAGTCCGGATTTGGATTATCAAGAAGGTCCTGAATGCCGATTAGAATTTGCCGCACTGTGATAGAAGCCTTCCATGCCTGAAAGGAATAGATATTAAGAAAATGATGGCCCTGTGATGTTTCGTGTATGGCATGCAAAAGCGATATCGTCCTTCTTTTTTTTGCGTGAAACAACTGATATCATCCTGCAAATAAAAGTGCACAGTCGAAGCTTACGCCGCCAAGGATCGACAAGCATACTGAACCAGTCTTGTAGATATTCATATGGAAGAAACCTTCCGGAAACTTGCAGTCGGGAGGCCTGCTTGGGTAGTCTTCAGTAAAATGCAGAGTCACTGGGAAATGTCCCCCCTCCCAATCAGTCTGCATATATATAGAGACATAATTATGAAATGTTATTAGACAAGATAATAAGGAAAAGGTCAACAGATCCACTATGCCTTAAAACTTAAAGTGGCAAATTAAAGAACTGCTGTTTTATATTAATTCTATAAAGGGCAGGAGTCGAGACTCAAGACCAAACAAAAAAGAGCTACATTGTTGAAGTAGCTTGCAAGCATTTTCTATGTGTCAATACAATTCAACACTTGAGATATGGAAATTAATGTGTAATTCGATTTCGTTCCAAAGGGAGTTGCATGGTCTCCAAAACCCTCGCGAGTCGATCGAGGCTAGCCGCTAGCGAGAAAACCTATCCCGTGATGCGCTCTTCGCGCGGTGCTTCTTCGCATGACAGTCCACAAGTGGCCATGATATTGAGGACAGAATTGAATGGAGGACGCACGCCTGCAAAGATTGACGCCGTGCACAGCACAACGCTGCGGAACAGAGAAGCATACGTGCTTGGGGTGAGTATTGCTTACTATATATGAGCAACGGGCCGGCACGGCCGACCCCGCCCGGCCCGTGCCAGGCACGGCCCGTTAGGGCACGGGCCCGATTGGCCCGCGGGCCACCGTGCCGGGGCTGTACAGACCTCCGTGCCCTGGGGTTGGCCCAGGCACGGCCCACGGGCCTGTTTTCGGGCCGTGCCAGCCCGCTTAGGCACGGGCCCAAATGCAAACCGTGCCGGCCCACGGCCCAGAAGGAGGGTGGGGAGGAGAGGCCAGCCATGGTCGACGCCATCGCTGGGGAGAAGAGGCCGGGAGCTGTCCGTCGAGCTCGTCGCCGCCGGCGATGGAGGTGGCCACCGCTGCTGCTGTGCTTGACGGATGCGGCAGAGGAGGGCGCCGCCGCCGCACGAGCTCCAGGTGGGCGCTGCCGCCGCGCGCGAGCTCGGGGAGGCCGCCGCCGCCCCGCGCGAGATCTGGAGGAGGCCGCCGCCGCCACGCGCGAGCTCGGAGGAGGGCGCCGCCGTCTTGTCGCGAGCTTGGAGGAGGGCGCCGTCGTCTTGGCCGTGGCCCACGGGAGGTGGCGCGCTGGGGCTGCTGTGGGGCGCTGGGCGCGGGACAGCGGGAGGTGCGAGCCTGTGCGGCTGTGCCGACGCGAGAGAGGCCGGTGTGAGAGGGAATGAAGTTAGGGTTTTGGATGGCAAGGGAGATGTGGTGGGCTGATAGGTAAATGGGCTGTATTTTTCTTTGTTTTATAGAAGGCCACACTTGCAACCGGGCCGCTACTCGGCCTGTTTTGAATTTTCGGTGCCGTGCGTGCCGCCCACGCGTGCCACCTCATTAGGCCCAGGCCCGCCTGTAGCGGGCTTCGTGCGTGCCGGGCCCGAATCCAACCATGCCGTGTCGTGCTGCGTGTCGGGCCAAAATTTAGCGCCGTCGCCAGTGCCACCGTGCCTCGTGCTTTACGCTCATATATATATTGCTTACGCCTTTCTTGCCGGGGCGGCGCAGTTCCCGCAGCATGAGGTTGACGGAGCCATCCGGCGGCGTCGCCCGGCAACCCGCGAAGCCTTGCAAAAGAAGATAAACAAGCATGGCCATCAACGCTCCAGCATTAAATCTGCGACGGAGCGTGGATCAGCTTGCTACGGAGGAAGAGGAGGATGATGGCGCCGCACGCGCCGGGGGATGGCTCCTGGCGCCACGACGACTTGCGCTCCTCGGTGAGGCGGCGGCGGGCGGCGCCTCCCCCGAAGCCATGCCCGCTGAATGGATCAAGGAGAGCGGCCGGCAATGCCACGACGAAAAGACGGCGCTGAGTCGCCTGGTGGGTTGCGATAAATAGGAGGGGTTGACGGGAGTTATACCGCGGCCCGTGGGTGGTGGTGGAGTGCCAACCGACTCGTCGACTACCCGAGGTTTTATCCCCGTTGGCGGCGGCGGCCCTGCCGCCGCTTCTCCTTCTTTCCTTTTGTGTTATTATTTTTTTTCCACAACAAGAAAAAACCGAATTTCATTACTTGGCAGCAAACGAAATTACACAAGCTGTTCGACAGTATAAAAGCGATAAAAAAACAGAAATAAAAGGCTACGAACTGCTTGAGACCTGGGCACCGAGGGCCCAAGCTCTCAAGCACACCAAACACTCCACTACCCTTACATCACTGTCTAGACCTGACATGAGCAAAAACGAGCTAACATAACGCCACCAGCGCATGCTTAAGACACCATTCCAAAGAAGAAACAACAGAAAGACATAATGACAGCATATGACAGCAGATTTCGCTACCAAAGTCACCACCGTCTTCAACATTGTGTTTGCTCCACCCCTTGTCAGTCTTCTGGACTCCTTCTTGATTCAACCAGTGTAAGGTACTAGCTGGTGTCCGCCGATGTCTTGAGGTTGTCCTTGTGCATGAAAGAACAGGGCTCCTGCCTTCACCACTTCCGCTCCTTTGATCACCTGGTCTTTTAGATCTTCTTTCAGCAACCCTGACCAATATGTCATGAAGGAGCAAATCAAACATATTATCTCTGTCGGTGATTTAATTCTTTTCTTTTCAAAACAAATTTCATTCCGAATTCGCCACATGCTACAACAAACTGCTGCTAACCCCACAACATGCATACTGGGACAATATGGAAGACAATTTTGAATCCAAAGCCAATATTGATTGAAGTCCCCAGGTCTGCAGTCCGCTCCCAACGAGTGGGCCAGCAGGCTCCACACATATTTAGCTGTTGGGCAGGTAAAGAATAAATGGTTCACAGTCTCTGTCTCTGGACAAAAGCAACATTTCATATCTCCTTTCCATTTTCTCTTCTTCAAATTATCTTTAGTTAGAACCACATTTTGCAGAACTAGCCACATATAGATCTTGATTTTTAAAGGTAGCTTGGCTTTCCATAATTTTTGGTATTCACTGTACTCTCCTGGCTACACAAATGTTTATATGTAGATTTAACAGAGAATACCCCAGATTTCTCCCATTCCCACTTGGGTTTATCCTCCTTGTCCCGAGGGCTGAACCAAAAAACCATATCTATGAGCATTCTGAGCCATCTTCTAAAAGTCAACTTCCATTTTCTTGCTTTCATCGTATGTACAGAACAGTCTTGCTCATTGTTAATCTCATAGAGACTGGGGAACTTTTCTGCAAGTGTTATATTCCCACACCATTTATCATGCCAAAAAGCTGGTGGCTTTACCATTTCCCACTATCATGGACCTTCCTTTAAGGTAAATATCCTTGACTTTTAATAAGTCATTCCACACAGGGGAATTTTTAGGATTTGTGGACAACCAGTAAATGCCACCTTTTTTCATGTACTTATGCTTGATGATGTCTTGCCATATGCCTTTGCCATTCTCTATTTTCCACCACCACTTACAAAGCAAGCTCATATTCATTTTCCTTAGATCTTTAATCCCCAAGCCCCCTTTCGCCTTGGGTTTAGTGATTTTTGACCATTTTATCAAATGATATTTCCTTTTCAACTTGCCTCCTTGCCAAAAAAATCTTTTTCTAATAACATCCATTTTATCCAGAATAGAGACTGGAAGCCAGTACATGGACATGGCATATATAGGAATATTACTTAGGCAAGCATTTATTAACACTAATCTTCCTCCTAAAGTCAAGGAGCTGCCCTTCCAACCATCTAATCTTTTCATCAGTTTTTCACAAATAGGCAACCAATCAATAATATGCAATCTTGAGCCCGACACAGGGACCCCTAAATACTTAATAGGCCACTTTCCAATTCCACAATTGAACATGTCGAAAAGATCATACTCTTGTTTGTCATCCCGACTAATCATAATAATTTCACTTTTGGTAAAATTAATCTTTAGCCCGCATGTCCTCGCATAAAATACGTAAGGAGTTTCAAATTAACTGCTTGTTCTATGTCATCTTGCAAACATAGAATCGTGTCATCTGCGTATTGCGAGAATGACTATCCCATTTTCAATATATTCAGGAATTAAGCCCTTAATCAACTTGTTTTTTTTAGCCATATTAACCATCTTTGCTAAGGCATCTGCAGCAATATTGAATAGAAACGGGGGATAAAGGGTCACCTTGGCGAAACCCCCTCCCGCATTTGAAATAAGCGCCAATAGTATCATTAATTTTGACACCGATTTCAGGGCGTCATAACCGGTTTGATCCGGTCACACCATTTCTCCCCAAACCCCCTTTGCTTAAGGCATTCAAACAGAAGGCCCAATTCAGCTTATCATCATACTTTCTCGAAATCCAATTTGAGAATCACCCATCCTTTTTTTTTACTTCTAGTATCATGCAAAATTTCATGTAAAGCTAACACCCCATCCATAATATTTCTTTCTTTCGAGAAAAACCAGATTGGCTCTTATTAATAATTTTTCCCATGACTTTGTCTAACCTCGATCATCATGGCCTTTGTAAAGATCTTATATATTACATTTAGCGGGCAAATGGGCCTATATTGCTTGATGTTATTAGCCTCTTTCACCTTGGGTAATAAAGAGATTACCCCATAGTTAAACCTCCCAATATCAAGTTTCAGATTATAAAAATCGTGAAGAGAGCCATCGATCCTCTTTTATTACTTCCGAGCAATGCTTTGGTAGAACTCAATTGGAAAATGGTCGACCTGGAGCAAAGATTCCTTTCAAAAGAGAAAATAGCTTCCTTTATTTCTATTTCAGAGAAAGGTCTCTCTAGCATTTCATTATCACTATTGGACACCTTTTTCCTCTTCCTCCCAAACTGCCGGGATCTAATTGGACCTTCGAGGGAGCGAAGCCCCAAAAAGCTCTTTATAAAACTGTGTTGCATGCTCAACCAAATTATCATCCCCTTCTATATTGATATCATTATGCTTTAGAGAGAAAATGGAATTTTTCTCTTTTTTCATTCGCAACTCTATGAAAGAAAGCTGTATTATTATCCCCTTTCAATAACCAATTGCTATTGGCTCTCTTGTGCCAATAGCTTTCTTCTTCTACTACTAATCTCAAGCAATTCACTTTGAATAAAAGATTTCCTGCTCAAATCTTCCACAGCTTAATCTTTCCTCCTCTTCTTTTTTTCTCTAGGATTTCCATCTCCTTTGTTAAAATATTTCTATATTTTCTGGAGTGTCCTTTCGGACTTTGTCCCCACCCTTTCAAAAATTTTCTCACTCTACCCATCTTAATGCACCAACAAATCCAATCGTAGATTTAGCTTTGATACTTTTGTTCCATTTTTCTTTTATCTTTTCCAGGAACTCGGTATGTTGTTGTAACCATGAATTTTTAAAACAAAAAGGTCTAGCTCCAATATTTTTGTTCCATGTCGGTCCTCACAATCAAAGGATTGTGATCTGACATATACCTTGGTATTTTTCTAAGGTTGCAAAGAGGAAACTCATCTTCCCAAGCACTAGAAATCAACACTCTATCCAATTTCTCAAGAGTAGGATCTTTTCTATTATTGCTCCAAGTAAACTTTCCTCCTACCAGAGGCAAATCTCTAAGCTCATAGGAATTAATAATACGGTTAAAAAGAGAGGAGAAATTATTCTCAAGGAACTTTTTGTTCTTTTCGTAGCTAAATCTTACAATGTTAAAATCCCCACCAATAAGGATGGGGTGTTTAGCCTTGAAACACAAATCGAGAGCTCTCACTAAGGAAGCTTTCCTTGTATTCATCATGAGCAGGGCCATATACATTAGCCAAAGAGAAACTTTTCTTTAATTTTTTGTCAAACATATTAGCACAGATAACATACTCACCACTTTCAAAGCTCTCAATATCAAATCTATCTTTTTTTACCCCACTCAACATACCCCCAGATTTGCCTCGAGGAAGGAATCCAAAACCAAATAAATTCCTTGTTATTATCAATTTTTCTAAAAAACTTGTCGAATAATCTTTTTTTTCATGGTCTCCTCGAATCCCAATGAAGTCCACTTTATGATCCCAAATTAACTCTTTGATAAACGTGCTCAGACCTTTTTTGGCCACTCCCCTATAATTCCATATTATACCTATCATTTAATAACTTTTTGATAGTTTTTCTATCTCTGAGATGAAACCTAGGGCTAACCTTAGATTTCTCTCCTTTCAAGGGCCACAGAGCCATCAACAAAGTTGGTTCTTTGTACCCTTGGATCTTTTCTTTTTTTCTTTTATTTGATGTACTTTTTTCTAGCACTAGCAATGATCACGGGAGGATCTTCATCGAAATCCTCGAACTCCATTCCAAATACCTATTCTCCTCCTGAGGGGAGATTAGGATCATCTAAGTCAGTTACTTGTTCTCCCACTTTTGGTGCTTCATTCATTTTCATTCTAGCATTTTCCAAATCCTTAAGAACATCTATTTTCTCTAAGGACATAGAATCACTTTGTACTCCCATTTGCATGGCAAGAGACAATATCATTATTAGAAAGAACTGCAAAGGAGTTACGAGAATTAGCTATAATACCTTCAACCTCCATGGTGTTGTTCTTCTTGGTCTTCTCTTGTTCTCCTGTCTTGACTTGAGCAATTCCAGTTTCCCTAATCCTCTTGCTTTGCCTTACTTCCTTCCATGCCAGCCAGCCATCATCATGATTTTCTTGCACTTTGTTCTTGCTGTTTTCATTCAGATTTTCCTGAGCATGCTCACTTTCGCTTAGTACCAATTGACTATCGGTGTTTATGATTGGCACCACCATATCTCTGTCTTCATTCTGACCTTCCCGAAGTTCACCAATCATTCTCTCACTTATTAGGATTGAGTTTTGTGTACCCTGCTCATACCCTTCTTGACTGGAGAAATCACCTTCAGGAGCTTCCTGACTCACTCTGATGGTACTGGCAGCAGCATACCTTTCCTTCTCATAGTTTTCCTGTTCTTTCACCTCATTGCTAAGCAAGTTCTTCTTGCTCAAATCAGCCGCGTGAAGTTCACATCATCCAACTTGCAAAAACTTTGTTTTATCGCCAGCATCGCGAGCCCCTTTTGCTTCAACCTGCCTTCAATGAGTCAAAGGTGAATTTCTCAAAATTGGAACCATACTCATTGATAACCGCCCTTGGGTTCTCATTAATTGTTATGCAGCTCACCTTGCCCAATTTTATGGTTTCAAAGCAACCAAAAGATAGCATCTCGCCTCCCGGTCAGTATCAAGTCACCCAAAATAGTTACTTCATCACTTTCCTCCTGAGACTCATGTATCTGTGATTTCTCCTTCACTTGGTCACTTGGTTCTGTACTAACCTCGTCTTGTTTCCCCAAGATCGCTATTAGTCTTGCTAGTGCCAACTTCCAATGTCTTTTCCTACTGATTTATCCAAGTCCATTCTCTGTTTTTTTGGTGAAGGCCCACCATCTTTCTGTGTATCCCTATCATTCCTTCTCCATTTAGTACCTGAATTATCAGTGTACCCATCCTGTGGGACCTCTCTCTGGAAGAAGATATCATAAAATTCAAAATCCAGTAGCCCATCAACTAAAGCCGGCACCTTGGAAACATCCCCGCAACCAATCTTGACTCTTACATACTCATTCTTGTTGAGACTGTCCATATCCACCTCCAGTGGGATACCAACTTCTGAAGCAATCAAGCATACAGTGGAGTATGTTCTTTTATCCAAGGGTATCTTGGTGATTCTAAACCAGGCTACATCTAAGGAGCATTTGGAACCAATAGCAGGGTTCCATTTCTCCACTTTGAAAGCAACATTTGGTAGAGTCCTCATCTTCATTTCAGGAAAGTAGGCTAGGTCCTCTAGAGCATGAGGGTTAGGAAACCTCATTTGATACTTCCCCTCTGACATCTTCTTAGCATACCATCTCCAGGTAGAGTTTTTTCCAGCTTTCACAGAGAACTCATTTTCTATCCGTCTTGCGGTTGCTTGTCCAAATTAAGATAGTAACCACCCGCAAGAGAAGACATATCTTTTTTCTCTTCTGATTTGTCACTTTCAATAGCATGGAAACCAAGTCCATAAGCTGACAATCCATAAAAAGGTGCTACAAACTCCCAAGGCATTTTCTCCTTGCAAACACTAGCAACATGGCCCTCTTTATGACATTTCTCACAGACAACTGGGCAGGGACATTCATTTGTTTTATGTCCCACCTTCCCACATTTTTGGCAAAAATAATGCTCCTGTTCCTTGACTTTTTCAGTACTGACTGCTCTCTCCCCCTGAGATGTTATGGTGTTATTGTTCACTGATGTTTCCACCCCAACAGATCTTTCACCTTGACTTTGAGAGTTACCCTCTTGCTGCACATTTCCTGGGGCCTGTGTTTGTTGAACTGGCCCCCTATCTCTATTCCCAGCACCACGGCCTCCACCATCATTCCGACCCGCTTCCCTACCTCTGCCTCTCGGCACCCATCCACGACCTCCACCATCGTTGCGGTTGTTGTTATTCTGCCATCCCCAGTTCCCTCCATAGCCAGTATTGTATCTCCCAGGATACTGATGGCGACGATCCATGGTCTGCTTAGGCTGCAAAGGAGCCCGAACAACCTGCGAGAACGAGCGTGTATCACCTCCCAACGTGGACCAAACACGATTTGCCCTACCAAGGGGGGCAGCAATCGATTTAGCAGAACTAGCAACACCAGGAACAACAATTACCCCACAAGCTCCAATACTTGCGCTATATGACCAGATATGAACTAATCTAGCGCTTAAATCCGCATCAGGATGGTCTCTTACCTCGTGAGGCAGCCGAACAACCTCCGCCACCTGTTCCTTCCTCTCGGCTTCAGAGGAGCCGCTAGGGTTTCGCCCCTGACTCCGCAACGGGGAGAATGGCGCTAGATCTCGGGAGGCTCCTACTACGAATCACCTCCTTGTTGCTCTGGGTGGCCCCGAGCTCTCGGGGGCTGTAGAGGAGTCCGGCCTGGCTCGCGCTGCCCGGGACACGATACCTTTGCCTTCGGTATCCGCTGCGAAGAGGGCCCTTGCAACAGGCGTGCCCGTGCTCCGGCGCGAAACGTTTACGTGTTCTTGGCGGAGGCGTGCACATGGCAGCGCCTTGACCTCCGTGCTCAATATGCGCCGGTGGGGCTCGCTTCCCGCCGGTGGGACAGCGCCGCCCGTCGCTCGGGGTCGCCCGTGTCTCCGTGTCGGGAGGAGAGAGACCCATCCTTCTTTTTTGTGTTATTATTATTATACTTTTATTACTAGGAAATATGTCCGTGCGTTGCTTCGGGTGCATGGATAAAAAATAATTTTTATCGTAATTTCATAAGCTGAATCTCGAGATTAGTTCAAGAAAATTAGTATAAAAAAAGTTCAAGAACATCAAATAATGTAAGATAATACGGGCGTGGCACAACATACCCACACGGCCACACGTGCTTCTACTGCATAAAAATCCCCATCCAGAGTCTGGTGAACCTCACCCGGATTTGAGCCTGCATCCAGATGTCTTTCCCCGTTTTGGTTCATCTCCCAGCTCATCTCGTCCTCGTCGGCTGCATGGCTAGCGGCAGCAGGTGGCCTAGGTGTCGTCAATGGATCCGCCGCCAGCACGGTGGTGGCTCCAACCTAGGCGGTGATGATGATGGTGGCGCAGCGGTCTGGCTGGCCAGCCGACGATGCTGCGGAGGATTGTGCCCAATGTAGCTTGGACTCCTCCGACTGGGGTGGTGATACCTCTAAGCTCTTCGACGTGCTGTGCCTCTTCGTCGAGTTTGCTGGCAGGCGTGCGCCTGACGGGTAGTCATCCAGGAGCCGGACGCCGCCACTTGATTCGGCGCACGGTGGGAGGTGATGGGGTGGTGGTCGGACCAGGCCTAGCATGGCCGCAGGGAGGCAGTGGCACATCTGGCCGGCGGCGGCCACGCGAGATTGCGCGGGCACCCTTGCCGGCGAGCGCAAAGGTGACATCGTAGGCGGACCTGGCCGGCAGCATCGCTGACGCCCAAGACGGCTTGGAGGTGTGACCCTGATTCAATTGTTTCTCTTCTTTCCTGCTTGATTGATTCGTCTATAGATGGAGAAGGAATCAATTTTTGGTGATTTCGAGTGATTTGATTTTATAAGCTGCTTGTCTTTCCAGAGGTACTCTGATTTGGGTTGGTTTTGGACATATCTATGTGGGTGGTTTGATTGTTTCTCGATTCAGTCTTGCTTGCCCGGGACAATCTTGATTTTATTTTCTTCACGTTTCGTGTTTCATCCGGGTTCGTCCATCATTGGTGTAGGCAGAAAACAGGCGGACAGGAATAGGAAACAAGGCGGACGACGGAAATTTTTGCTTGGGCGCGCGCGGACAGGGCGGACGAGGCAGATTTGGATACGTATTGAGATTGTCATCCAGTGGGCTGGGCAGGAAACCGTGCGTGGACAGAAAATTGACGGGCGGACAGACGGACGGCGGATTGGCAGAAATTTTCGTGTTTTATTATTACTAGCAAGAACGCGCCGCGTTGCAACGGGGGAGGCTTGGTCCGGCTTCTTGGGTTCTGCCACAAGAGGGCACCAACCAGCTGATGGTGTATATGAGCAATCGGTCGTTGGTGGAGCGTGGCGGCAGCCTACCTCCGGCATGGGGCGAACGGATGGGCATCGCGCGATGCTGCACTACCAAAATATAGCCGTGCGTTGCACGGGCGTAATTATTGTGCCGAGTCAAAACACATATGAACCTGATACATGACGATGCACCGGTAGTTGTCGTCAGGAGAATCGGGACACGACATACATGGCAATTGATCGCCTGCTCCAGCTTGTCATGGCACGGTGAGCACACCACGTGCCCGGCGGCGCACTGCATGAATGCATGCATTCACAGAACCGATTTATGAAACAAAGTACAGGCCAGCTTGATCTACCATATGAATTTTGTATATATGATAGAATAAAAATTCCATGATAGATCGACGTACCTGGAAGATGGAGGCTTGAGTGGGAGGTAGCAGATGCTACAATCAAATACAGAGGAATTCTCCACCGCCATCACCGAGGGATTGGCTATCCGAGGACGACGAGAACGGTGGCCAGGACCAGTGGCGAAGCTAGAGCAAATAAGAGGGTGGTGCACTTCCCTTGTGGGTGCATAGACATGTATTTTTGGTGGTGCATATATGGTAAAATTTTAGAAAAACCATTGTTTCTACAAATTTTGGGTGGTGCATTTGCACCCACAAGCTACTAAGTAGCCGCCCCTGGCCAGGACAGATGGGCTTTATGTCCGCGGACGTCACGTGGAGATTTGTCCATCTCTCGCGGCGAATTGCCCTGAACGCCCGGTGGATCCACGCTATCCACGCCGTATAGCACCGCGGCGGCAGCTAACGGCGCCGTCGTTTGCTGAGCCGTGTGGATCCACGCTGATGACCGGATAACTGGGCCGCGAGCACACACCACCGGTGCAAGGTGCACAGCGAACGTCTCGCCGTCGAACTCAAACACAACGTCCATGCCCCTCCCACACACGGAGGAGGTTGTCGAGGTGCTTGTGCAGGTCGGACGGGGTGTCGAGGGATGGTGGCCAACGCCGCCTCCTCCTTCGCGTGGAAGCGGTTGGCCACGACGACGTCGTGAGTCGCACTCGATGGTGAATCGTCGCTGCGTGGCGTCAAATCGCGAGCTGCGCCTCGGGCTTGGATATATAGCAATCTCTCCTGCAAAGATACGCACACCACGCGGACTCCGCAAGAGCGGGCGGCGATCCTCGGTCGGGGCGGACTTGCACGCGGGCGATGGGCAATCGTGTGCGCTAAAATCGGTCTCCTAGTACTGTAGGACTCTGATCTTATATTGATAGAAAGGCTGGACGAAATTTACTAGCAAACATGCCCGTGCGTTGCAACGGGATAAAAACTATCAAATGTTCGACCTATTCGCTTTATCTTGTTGCACAACTGCTGCGGCCCGCGATAACTTAATTTGTACAGGTCCTAATTTGTTGTTGTGATTGTTTGCCGCAGCAATCGTAAATGGATGGATTCGTCAATGGAAACAAGATCACAATGTTACATCTATTTTGTCTATAAAATTAAAAGCTATATACTTTATTTTTATAATGATCATGGTATCTATATATAAATTAATATTGGTCACAATATGATAATGTCATATGAATCCTATATGAATTAAAATACAACCTTGATAGATTTTCTTTCATTGTATGGCACAAAATATTTACTCAAAAATAAACCATAATTTTAGTTTTCATACTATCCATTTGTTGTTAAATATCAAGTTCCGTGACTTTCCTTCAGTAGCCATAAAAATGTAATTTAATATCTTATTAAAGCTCGCAAGGTGTCGTCATGTCTCAATTTCCACATGTCAGCCCTTGTTGAAAGTTGCACTGATTGCACTGGTATGTGTGAATGAAAAACATTTGATTGATTAGATTTAGATTTGAGAACGTCAAGATTTTGTTTAAGATTTTATTTGATTGGTTTGGCTATCACAAGTCGATGTACTTATAACTGGTTTGATTAGACTTGAGAACGTCAAGTTATTTGAGCGGTACAAGGAGTAAATGTGCCAGCGCAGCCGAAGGGGACAGGGATGGCAGGCTCACTACCGAGTCGATTTCCTCCTAGAACGGACTCCTGGTACGAGGCAACAGACTCCTGTACAAGGCAACGGAGCGGACACCAGAAGCTGAGACCTATTGGAGGGGACAGCGGTGGCACGGTACAGTGGCACGGAACGGACTCACGCGCCAATAGGTTGCGCGTGCGCGTCTATGAGTCCTAGACGGACAAGGCACCCTGGCGGACAGAAAATTTGGTAGATTGGCAGAAATTTTCGTGTTTTATTATTAGGTATAGATATAGATTAAATATTATGTAGTTTTATCAGGCAATGTTTGTTTTCAGGAATTGCAAGGATTTAGAAAGCAATTTAACAACGAGATGGGAAGTACATTCTAGATATTTGTTTCAATTCTTGGGATATTGGGATCTAAACATGCCTTTAAAAAACACTCTTTGGATAGGATAATAATCTTTTCTGTCCAAGCGGAAGAGAGGAGCATGACTCAATTTCTTCTCCCCATGTCTGTTACAACTACTTACCGGCCCATGCCATACGAATTCTCGGCCCAGTGGGTGTGGGTCTGAATAAACAGCCCAATATTATTACTTTAGTTAACGGTGCGGTACAAAAAAAAAAAAAAAAAAAAAAAAACTAAGGTTGAACTAGACTGGATCAAGCGATATATTATGATACAAGATATATGATACAAATCTCTTTAAACCGTCTAACTTGCCTCTTTAAATGTTTTTTGACCACGTCGACGCCCTACATAACGTGTCATCTATGAGGGAAATTTTGGTTTTAACTTAGGGAAAATACTAGACTAGTTTTTTCCCCTAAAATCATGCTCTACATTTTTTTGTTCCTTGCTTAGAATTATCTGAAGCTTAGTATGAAATTGGGCCAAATATGAAACCGAGGATGCAGGCCAAGATAATCCTTGCACGCCATAACAGGAGTATCATCATGCAACGCGCTATGCAAACTGCAAATAACCTTTTCTCAACGTCTTGTTTAGCCATCGAGATAGGCACGGAGAAATCTATCAACAGATAAATAACAAAAGTGTATCCTAAATACTCGGAATGATCCATCGCGAATTCTTCCTGAATCCCTTGGTTCCAAGTTCTTGCATTGGTGTTCTACCTGGAATCCTTTGGTCAGTTGCGTGGAGAACGTAAGACCTTTTTGTTCCACACAAGAAATTGAACAAGACTGCGTGATCCATGAAAGAATAGACAACATGTTAATAAATAATGCAATATATTTCGTAATCTGTTTGTGAGAAATCGTGAAAAGAGTCAAAAGACTTAAATTTAAGGCTTCAACAGTCATAATTATACGAATTCTACATACAAATTTGAATTAGACATACAACGAGTTACCGTGTTTACAGTTTAACTACAAAGAACTTACGGCCGTATACAAGTACAACTAGGACCTCCAGTGTTTACGTCCTCCATTATTTCAACCAAGGTATTACCGCAGGAAAAATTACATAAAGAATGTTAATCGAAGTTCCTAAAGAAGAGAAATTTGAAATTACAAACAATTCTTTTTCCTTACAAGGTTTCCAGTCTCTGCACCGTGTCACAATGTGGCACAGTACTCGCTCTCGAGCTCGTCCGGCGTGGTGCGCGAACCGGCCGCTGACGGCGCGCGCACGTGCCCGACCATGGACACGCGCAGCGCCTCCTCCTCATAGGCCCGCCGCTCCATCTCCGCCATTTCCGACTTGCGCCGCTGGATGCTGACCACGGCCACGGCGACCATCCCCAGAAGCACGGTGCCGCCCGCGCCCAGCGCCGCGCCGAACAGCGCCAGCTTCCACTTGCTGACCTCCCCGATATCCGCCTCCCCGGCGCCGCCGCCGCCGCCACCGTCGCCGGCTCCCCAGGACGAGCGCGAAATGGCCCTGGTCCGACGCGTGGCAGGTGTTGGTCCCGTCCTCCACGTCCGTGACGGTGACGCTGCCGTTGAGCCCCACGGCCATGCAGAGCGCCGCGGCGCCCGGCTGGAGCGTCGGGATGGCCACGGAGAAGTTGACGCGGATGGCGTCGCGCGTGAGGTCGATCTCCAGCGCCGCCGTGCCGTTGCGCCGCGCCAGGCCGTAGAACATGAGGCCGAGCACCGGCGACGCGAGGCGGTACCCGGCGCCCACCGCGTACTCGTCGTACACGGAGGAGAGGTTCCCGAGGTTGACGCGCACCGCGATGAGGTGCGCGATGGCGCGGCCGCGCACGGCGAGGCCAGGCGGCACGGAGAACTCGCCGAACCGCCGGACGCCGTACCTCCGGAGGCTCCCCGCGCGGAACCGCGCCACGGTGGCGTCCACGCCCGACAGGCTCCCCGGTAGCGAGAGCGGGTACGCGACGCCCGTCCTCCGGTGCCGCCCGTGGTACCACTCCTCGGCGGCCTCCTGCACGACGTCGTCGAGCAGGACCGTGTCCTGCAGCTGCAGCTCCTGCTGCTGCGGAACGGCAAGCGCAACGGTCGCCGAGAGGAGCAGCAGGAGAAGGAGCAGAACACCTGTCGTCATGGCAGCTGGAAATAGAAGCGGTGGCGTAATACAGGGACAGCATGGGGACATTTTAGTTGGATGAGTGAAAGCGAGCATGATGGCGACGCGAAAAAGCTTCTTTGTAATGGCGTAGCATCAGCCGGAGACGCACTGTTACGGCTGTGACTTGTGATGGAAGCATATGGCACCGTGAGTCTACTCTTGTGTTGGATTACTGTGTTGTTGTAACAAAACTTTAATACTCTGCTTAATGAAATACGCGGAATAGCACGTTCTCGAGAAAGAAAAGCATATGGCACTGTGAGGACGGATAGGTTTCGATCTGGGTTAACTGCAGGAGAATAATGTATGTGCCATTGTACGGGAGGGAGCGTGATGGCAGGATGGCGTGTGATTTATTACCGGGCCAAAGTGTACGTAGGGGTGTGGTTTGCAGGGACAGGACGGGATTAGGTTTGTCGTAGAGCTGTTGATTAGCCCCGGTGGTGACCGACCGGTGAGGAGGCAGTAGTAAAAGCTCGCCACTTGCGAGACATGGATTGGGGACGAAGGTTCTTCATCAGTCCAGCTATAATCATGTCCCTCGAACTCTTGGGTGGCAGCAGGGGAATTGTCAAAAGGAAGGAGGCCTCTTTTTTGGGGGAGAAAAGAAGCAGCTCCTTTCCTGCAATCGAACGTTCCATGGAAGGAAGCTATTCCTAGCTATCTACTCTGCAACAAGGTGTGTCTGAACTCTGAAGTCTGAACAATGAAACATGAAAAGGCACCCTTTTCTTCGTCCAAGATTTCAGAACATTCTGCTCTTTCAGTAGGAGGGGAAGGCGGCGTCTGATTTGTGAGTAGAGTAGTGATCTGATCTCAAAAAGATTGGTTACTCAATGCACTGTTGTCTATGAGTTATTCCGTTGCCTAGTACTGTACATTTATGTAAGACGTACCTATACGGTTCGCGTGAATTCAGAAGCATGACAGTACAGTTTACTACACACCCCAGGCTACTATACAAAGTGGAAAGATGGAGTACTGGTGAAACTATTATCCACAAAACTTCGCTACCAATAGCTTCTGATCTTCATTCTTACTTGACCATTTGGGATAGATTGATTCACTTGCTGCTTCTCCGAGTTTGCACTTTTGCAGAAGTGTTGGTCTGAATCTGAAAATCTACAGCAGTCAGTAGGTCTGCCGTCAGTTTTCAGTGACTTGGCGGAATGATTGGGAGTGTGTGCAACTGGACGGACGGAGGCAGCAGCAACTCCCTCTCCTCTGCTGCGCGATTTGATCTGGATGAAATGATTGCGCGGGCATCGGCGTGCTCGCGGCACCATTAGGCTTGCCCACGAATTGTCTCCTCGATCCATTGGGCGTTATTATTGAGGGCCCAAACGAGCAGTGCGTCACAACAGTGCTACAACGGTCGTCACTCGTAAGGCATTAACGCATGGGTAAAATGCAATCCTCCTGCATAAAATTTTGCTTGGATCAGGCGCATCGATCGAGCTCTGAAATAGAGTTTTTTTTTTTTTTTTTTTGCACCACCAAAAAAAATCACACAAAACACCAACTACCAATGACCGAAAATTCCCCTAATTAGGCAATCACAAAAAAAAAAGCCCCCAACTACAGAGGCAGAGCCGAATGTGGGAGGGACTGCTGCGCTTGGCGACTGGTGCTTGCTGGGCTCACTGACTAAGGCGTCTTCTTAAGCGCCTAACTGATGTGATGATGGGCCTGGCCCATAGCAGAAGCCCCCTGTGGAATGAAATCTTCAGGTGGGCTGTTATAAAAAAAAATCTTCAGGTGGGCTTACTTAGCTCCCATTGATTCGTCGAGGGGAAAAGACTGCAAAACTGCAGGGGTAACTGGTCTCATGTGGCTTATTAACGGTGACCACAAACGCTCCCTGCCCCAAACGCTACTTACACAGGAACACCTTATACTCCTGGCCGTGCCGGTCACCTTAATAGCTACCTGGCAAAGCATGGCTGCGCGCATGGGTGAGGCCGGGGCCGGTGAGGGTGAACCTAGTTTGACCAGTAGGTACAGAGTGGCCAGCAAACGAGCACTCGCACCGCACACGTACGGTTCGTGTTAGCTCGGGTGAGGCCGGGTGACCCTAGCTTGACCAGTAGGTACAGTGGCCAGCAAACAAGCACTCGCACACGGTTCGGGTTAGCTCCAGCCTCCAGGTGGTGGAATATAATGGCGCGCGTATACACGACCAGACGAGCTTTGCAGAACGCTCGCTGCCAAGTTTGTATCCACTCTGATGCCCATATGTGCGTGTGTGCACACGAACGTACTACGCGCCTGTGGACCATGGCAAAAGCATGTGCCTTGCCTGGATCTAGCCATCTGGCCGGGTACGCGCGCATTTGGCCTGCATGGCAGGATGGGGTGTGGCGTTGGACCGACCCCGTTCGGGCTCGAGCTTCCCAGTTAGGGCAAACCCGTAGTAATTGCTCATGGAACGTCCCAGGTTACCCAACCCCCGGCAATAAAGCTGGCTGGCAGCTGGAGAGACGATCAGATTCAGGCGAGACGGACCTTTAAACCAGAAGCCAATTAAACACAGAGCTGCAGGTAGCCAGGTACCCTTTGTGCTGGGGTGCAGGGTGCTTGAGACAAGAGAGGCGCGCGAGCGAGATGGGGAGGGGCAGGGTGGAGCTGAAGCGGATCGAGAACAAGATCAACCGCCAGGTGACCTTCTCCAAGCGTCGCAATGGCCTCCTCAAGAAGGCCTACGAGCTCTCCGTGCTCTGCGACGCCGAGGTGGCGCTCATCGTCTTCTCCAGCCGTGGCAAGCTCTACGAGTTCGGCAGCGCAGGGTATGTATGCTCATGCAATTCTCGCAGATCGATCGATCGATCTGTGCTAGCTAATGGCTGTCCTTAATTTGTTCTTCGGTTCCATAACCAGCTGGCTTTTCGTTTGTTCTTGGGTTTTTAATTGGTAATAACAATTTCTATACTAAGCACGCCTATAGCTACCTGCTGGATCGGCAGTCCCAACATAGCTGCTCTTTTTTCTTTTCCATTTTTTTTTTGGGACGACGGCACATCATCTATCTTTGTTGATCGAGGAATCTTCTCTAATAAAATAAAATTCACGCCCTAACCTATATGTACGTCCCCTTTTCTTCTCTCCGAAATTGGACAGCACCATCGCACTCTTATTCGTTTTTGCATTTGGTGTGAGCTGAGGTGTGTGACTGTGTGTTATTTGCGCCTGTAGGCCGCCGCTGGATATGTAGATCGCAAGTTTTTATGACAGTAGCGTGGGCTTGAAGGGGAAGGGAGTTCTCCATTTCGATCCTACTAGACCAAACAGTAGCAAATGCCCACCGAATTTTCCTTACGTTTCGCAGTAAATATTTGCTATTTCTTTAAGTTCATACTCGATCGCATGCGTGTTCTTTTCACAATTTTCCTGTTTTTTTTTTTTTTTTTGAACTGATTTGTTTTCCTTTCTTAAGTTCTCGTCATTGTTTTAGAGAAGCCAGAGTTAATTGTCTCTACAAATGCTCCCTAGCTAGTTACCCTACAATTTTGGTCTAATAAGAATATACTGGAGATCTCATCAGTGCAAAGGACAATATCTTACTTCGCCACAAAAAAATGACAATGTCTTACATGATGTTTGTGTATACAAAATATTGAGGCCACAAGGGGTCACATAGCAAGTTCTACTTTTATATTTTTCATCTTGTTTTCTTATTTTTTTTTCTCCTGCGTCCTGAAGCTGGATGCATTAGCCCATTCCACACTAGACTGAATTCTTTTGTATGAAGAGATGTAGTGAGGATTTTCTTTTTGGTGCATAAAAAAAGCGTGTGTACTTCATTCTGTTGGCCTTCTCTAATTTCAAATGCTCTTTACTTTTTAATTTTATTTGAATGATGTAGACATATGCATACTATAATTCCACCATACATATACATATGTACAGTTTAAATGACCGAACACATATGAGGTTTTAATCCTTAAAACATGAAGTTACACATATCTCGAAAAACTCAATTTGAATTGTACTAATGATAAAAAGAAGCATCACTTCATGATTTCTAATCGTTGCCTACCTTTATTTGACTACAATTTTATTAAGTGCATAATCATTTAGTTATGAATATATAATAAATATAAGAGTTATAACGTATATGCCTTTTTAAATAGAAACTATTTGACTTGGTATAATTTCTCAATGCACAGGGTAAATAAGACTTTGGAAAAGTACCATAATTTCTACTGTTACAATTCTCAACATTCCAACACTAGTTTTGGTGGCGAACCTCAGGTACAGTTAGCTTCAAGCCAACCAATCTAATTATGTTAAGCTAGTATATTGTTCCAGCTGCTATTTCTGAAAGATCTTATTTTTCATTACTCATATGGCTAATGATTGTAGTTTGTAATTGCTCAAAAATACCAACATTTATTTTTCTAGACATTCATAAGAACTGCAGTTGCTCTACGGTATGTCAATGGCAACACATTAGTTTAAAAGCGTTCTTGTTTATTACAGTTGTGTTATCCTGTATTGTTTCCATCCAGCAATATGCAGACATTTTTTTTAAATAGTAGGTTTGCATTTCATATCTAATACATTGCATTTCTTACAAAATAATATGATTTTTTTTTTTGAAGGATGGTAAGAACTTTGTCGCAAGCTTTATTTTAGAAGGATAAAAAACAAGTGACATCCTAATATTTTTAGTGGAAAGAGGCTGAAAAAAAACACTATACTAAGGATACAAAGACCAAACAACTCCCTACAAAGATCGACCCAACTAAATGTTATCCCTTTGTAATATGAATATATTGATGCAACTTTTGTATACTAATCATGTATAAGTTTTGATGAATTGTTGGTTAAAACTTACAAAGATTGACCTTTTGAAATTAGAGTACACACCTTGGTGCTACATAACTAAGGTTTTCATGAGTTGAGGACTTGAGGTATGGGTCAAAATGCTTGTAGCTGTAGATGAGATGTATATGAGACGACTGAAGGAGTGTAACTTCAGTTTGTTTATCCAAAGCTTTGATAAGTAGCTATTTAATTTAGAGTACATAAATTTGTGTCCAATAACTCCTGAATTTTGCCCCACAAAAATGCTTTATATCTCTAATTAGATTCTTCAAAAATATATTGGGATTCTTATAAAATGGATGGAGAAGTAAATTCAGAAGACTAATGTATTAGCAAGGAATCTTTATATACATAACGATTCATTACATTCCTAAAGTCACTGAGACCATTAATTCTACTAAATTTGATCTCTCAATGGTCAAAATGCAAACACATTATATTGCACTAATTTGCGATTACTCTGCATGTACCAATGTCAGGCATTTTGTTGTTTCATCATCACATTGTCATCTCCTAGTTTATTTTCATTTGAAATTCAGAGTTGGTACCAAGAAATGTCAAGGCTCAAGGATAACATTGAATCGCTGCAACGCTCTCAAAGGTATATATTTTTTTAGATAACTCATCTCAAAGGTATATATATTAATTCGGTGCACCTTTGTTATCTACATATGCTACATATATAAATGATCATTGAAAAATCTGTGGAAAAGAAGACAGACATTCAAGCGAATGTTTGTGTTTTACATTCTTTAATTATGTGCATGACCTTGTCAAAAATTACTTGCCATTATTGCAATTTGCAACTATACTCACACACAGTAGTATTTTTTGTCTCAAAGGCACATGCTTGGTGAGGACCTAGGACCCTGAGCATAAAGGAGCTGCAGCAACTGGAAAAACAACTTGAATCTTCTCTATCACAAGCTCGACACCGGAAGGTTCACCATACACCAATGGCCTAACTTGTTGATCGACTCAGTATTGCATATTTCTCTTTAGTACAACAGGGCAGGAATACTGTGCAACGGAGAGGAATGATTAATTTGATTTTGATATTACAAGTCTAATACTAGTAAATATGGTGCCTGCTGGCACAAATATATAGTAACTATGCATAGCCACCTGAATATCTTTTATCTTCTCATGTCAGACTCAAATGATGATGGAACAGATGGATGAGCTTCGCCGAAAGGTATTATGTGGATCCAATCTCAATTCTCGCCATGCTTCTATCACATTTGGTAAATCATTGATATATTTTGCCTTTAAAATGACAATAAGTACATCATTTCGTCATTGATTCACAAACTACTGTAGTACTACCAAATGTGTGGCAAACGACAGTTAACGGAGATGCAGACAAGTGGATATATGTTACCCCGTCCATAATTTCTAGATGTCACAACAATGATCCTGAAGTACTGATTGCATAAACATGCATGCGTATACCAGCAGAACATTACACAGCAACATGGACGACTCAGTTTGCTGAAGTAGATGCAAATGCATGTCAAAGATATTCCTATATGTCGTCAGTTGATCAAAAGTTGATAAAACTAAGTTTACCATGAAGTATCACCTTACATCTGTTTTGAATTGAATGCAGGAGCGCCAACTTGGCGAGCTTAACAAGAAACTGAAAAGCAAGGTCGATCTCTAAATAGCTAGTAATTGGTTATTTGATATATATTTATATAAACTATAATACTTGTCAACGTTCGCAACAATGCACATGCCTTATTGGAGTGTAATTATCTTCTAAACATTCAGCTAGAAGCAAAAGGTTGCAGCAACTGCAGGGGCGCCCAAACATCCTGGGTTACTGACGTGGCCATAACCAGCGACCACAGCGAACTTTGCAAGGCAAATGCTGAACCACCAGCTGCTGCTGTGGACTGTGAACCCACTCTGCAAATCGGGTAAGGCTAGGTTTTTATAAAACCAGAACCACCATGGTTGAATCTGAAAACACCGGACTAGTAGTAAGCAATATTTATGATCTGTGCGTGCTACAGGTCCGTTGCTCCTGAGGCAGCAGCCATGCCAAGCAGTAACACTGAAGGAGGAGAGAACAGCAACTTCATGCTCAATTGAATTATTCTCGATCGATGGAATGCGAAGCAACTAATTAATAAAGATGCTGTACATTTAGTATGGCAAACCATGAAACTTATATGGTGATATAGTCAAGTGGCATGCCAGCCCATATATATGCACTGTTCTTTCTAACAGTCATATGATAGCCCCTTGGCTTTATTAGTTCAGAACGTTGCTCTTTTCCTTGTCCTAGCTAGCTTGATTCTTGGATTAGAATCAAGATCTATTAATAAATGGATCGTACTCTATGTACGTAGAGCTGCCTTCATCTCAATCGGCCCACTGTTGATCTCAAAGACTCAAATCGTCAAGTCGTAGGACTATCAATCTACCTATCTAGTCTAGGAATATAATGGCAGGCTTGATGAAGCAACCTGAACTGAAGGACGTGGTTGTGGACCCAAATATTGAAATATATTTGTTCTATTTCAATTTGGAATTTTTTTGACACGAAAAACTCACAAATTTCAATTTGGAATTGAATCTGAATCTTGTTTAAAACCCATGTAAAAGTTCCTCTTAGCTTGAATGTCTAATTAATTAACCGCAGACGTAGACTCTATATTAGTCTGAATATATTGCAAGTCTTTGCATCGACCGTTTGGGTGATTGATCAGTTGAACTGTAGGGTAAAAGCAAATTCAACAGTTACTTTTCCCACCCTGAAAGACAAGTGGCAACAGCCATCAACAGTAACCACTAGATCACATCTCCTGTAGTCTTGTTAAGAAAACATAGTATTCAACAGTTACTGATTTAATGCAATTATGGGCAGGCGTTACTTGAAAGGCGAGTGCTTCAATTGGACAACGAGGTGTTACTGTGTTAGGATCACTCGTCATACCATACCATATATATAATATCGCTGTATACTAATATTGGTTTATAGTATTCCGTATTACAAAATATCTGGTGTGAATTATTGTGCAATATATACACGTACTGATCATCATCGATCGCATGTCTTTGCCTGCAATCAATAGTCAGGTCAGGTGTACTGTCATGCAAAATGGAAGCTGTTCAGCGCGCGATGGGTTGAGACTTGAGAGTGCGAGAGTGCTGTTGTATGTTGGTCAAGGCTCGCTGCATTCCGTCTTGAAAAGTTTGTGCGCTGATGCACTGCATTCTGAATTTGGCCGCCCCATATACTGTACTAGGTCCACGGACACCGATCGGTGTACAATCTTATTCCAAAGTCCGACTGCTAATCCGTGCACGCTAGCTGCACAATTTTCAGATGTGACATATAACCAAAAGACGGGAACGTGCATAGCCGCCCTTATTTCTCTCCATTTTGTTTGCATTGTTCTATCAATCAGGTTCCCAACATTAAGACCCTGATCCATCAAGGCATCAATGGTAGAGTTACATCGACCTGCATGTATAAGATGTGGTTGCGGGCGATTTTTGTTCTAGATATTTTTGTTCAAAATTGAAAACATCATCATAGATTTTAATTACACAAAAGATATTTTTTTTCTGATTACAATATACAAATTATTATTACGTTTTAAATAGTCTTTTTGTCACTGCCGGCCGATCACGCCTCCTCTCCACGCCACTACCACTACCTACGGTCACGCCACGTCTCCTCCCTGCTGCCGCAACCTCCTTGGAGGCTATGCCGATCCTGCACAGAGATGACTGAGCTTTTCTGATATACTTAGTAGTGACGTGGTAGATTTTGTTGCGTCAGTTGTAATTCATGTTTTTTTGCTCTTTATCTGTCTAATAAAATTCCGGTAAAGCTCTTTGCCGTCTTTCTAAAAAGAATTAAGAATAAAAATCTGATATACTATAATACAGTACAATACAAGAGCGTTGCCCGTCCAACGCAGGCACACAATATATGTCGTCAAGTAGGTTTTATGCCAACCTCCAGTAATTAATTTGGCTTTGTGCCCAAGCCCAATCCATTGACACCAGGGTGGTGGTTAGTCGATCGTGGTCTAATCGCAATCAGTTGGCGCGCGGTTGGTCCGCCCCTATCCGGCACCTGTACGCGTACCACTGGCCGCGCGCGGCCTGAATAAGCCAAGTGGCAACGGAGGGAATCAGGGACGGGGACGACTAGCCGAGCAGAGCCGTGCCATGCCGACGCCAAGTAGGCGCCGACGCGGCAGCAGGTGGGAGCGGCACAGCGGGCACGTCACCTCGCCCAGGTCGATCCAGCGGTCGATGCAGCGCGTGTGGAACGCGTGGGTGCAGTTGCCCAGCCGCCGCACCTCGTCCGTCGCCTCCAGCCTCTCCAGGCACACCCGGCACGTCGGCTCCGGCGCCGCCGCCCCGACGACGACGAAGCCACTGCCAGCTCCATGAACTCCACGAGCGGGAGGCGCTCCTTCACCGCCTCCGGCCTCGGGGCGTCCCCGCGTGGGCGGCGGGGCCGGCCGTTGATGACCGGCGCGTGGTCCTCGGGGTTGTAGGGGAACTCGTAGAGGCCGAGGAAGCAGAGCACCAGCACGAACACCAGCGCCACCGCGTGGAGGGAGCTGAAAAAGCGCTGCCACCGGGCGCGGCACCGCGTTGCAGTAGCTGACCAGCGGGAAGGTCATGTCGACGACGGCCGGCGGCAGGACACGAGTGACGCTCTGCGGCAGCAAGCTAGCGCGAAGGTCGGCAGGAGGCCGCCGCCGTGCACAAAGGCGCGGGGTCCGTCCGTGTGGATATATAGGGACGAGGCAACAGAAAAGAAGGAAAAGGGGTACGGTGTGGCTCCTCCACTCGTGCTCTGCACGGTGCGCAAAAAGGGAGGGCTCTGCTGGTGGACCGCGGGGCGGGTGCAGCGTGGCTGTCGTTCTAGATACATGTCGTGGCCGGATCGGATCATGCATCGGGGCTACTATTGCCAGTTTGGATCGATCCATCGGTCGAGTGGTTTGCGGAGGGCCGGCGCGGTGTCGTACGGGGCCGCCGGGCCGGTGTATCGGCTCATGCAAAGCGCGAGCGCAATGGCGAAAGTCGTCGTCACGTCACGGCACGGCACATGATTGTTTGTTCGGAGGAAGAAACGGTGCATCGCACGGCAGGGACGCCTACCATTTCGGTCTTTTTCCCGATGGGACTCTCGTCCGGGCATATGCCATCACGTTCACGGCCATGGGTTCGGCGTGTTACCGGTTTCCGGCCTGCCATCTGAACGTGTGTATTCAGGTTGCCAGGTTGGTACCTACTGCCCATATAGACATGACATGCTCACATGCTTATATACATACATCGTCCGTTAAGGTAATCTTGCCGGGCCTGTTTGGTGGAATTATTATAGCTCTAGAAAATCTCTATATTTCTTTAAAACCAGGTAGATTACCCACGGTGTTGTCGCGGAATTAAAGTTACCTTTGGTGACCTTTATAAAATATAAGTTATTTAATGAGAATAGCAAATACCAATATCATTTAATTGATTTGTGTGATACCGCCACGGAAATGCTCCGTGGCGGGAATTTTTGCCCGCCGCCCGATTAACCGTGGGATGATGTGTTTTTATTAACCGTGGCGGACATTCTTACCCCTCACGAAAAATCAATTAACCGTAGCGGGCAACTTAAAAACACCCGCCACAAACATCCCAACGTGCGGCCACGGGATGTTAAAAGCCCGCCGCCATAAATCCAGGCTCAATAGGAAGCCCATCTGGGCCCATTACTAGAGCCTCGTATAAATACATCGTTACGAGAGTCTCATATAAATACAAAAGTTACGGTGTTATAGTTGACTTCACTCAATCTCACCCTCACGCTCTCCCTATCTTAGCCTCTAACGCTCACACTTCCTCCCACGCACCGCGCGACACCCCTCACTCACGCACCACATCTCCCCTCCCCTCATCCCTCCGCTCTTTGTCTCATCCGGTCCCTACCTCTTGAGCACGACCTTCGCCTTTGCGGGGGCGTCCGCGGCGTCGTGAGCTCCTCTCTCGGTTGAGGCCTGAGGCGGCAACCTCCTCCCTCCCCAACGGCGGGAAGGAGCCCTCTCCTAGCGGTGGCGCAACCCGGGGCGGCCGGATCCGTCCCCCGGTGGTTGCGGCGGTAGCGGTAGTGGCCCCATACCTTGTGGTCCACCACGACGCGGATCCGGCGGCCTCCATCCACCGCGACATGAAGTGCCTCAACGACGGCCATGGCCTGGATCGGATCTAGGCGCTATGGGCGAGATCCGGTAACAGTGGTTCTCTTTCTGTGTCTCCTGGCTAGCTCATCTCCCCGCTCTCTCTTTCCCCGGGGGGCGAACAACGGGCCGGATCTTCCTAGGATACAACTAGATCTTTTGAGGATGCGGCTATGGGGCTCGGATCCGGTGGGCGACGGCGGCGATGACGATCCATGGATGGGCTCGGTAGGCCTGTCTAGGGCTTTTTTATTTTGGAAATTGTTTATATGGCGGGCCCTCCTAACACGGCCGCTACAGTTAATCGATTAACCGTGGCGGGCATAGTGAACCGCCATGGTTAACCCATGATTCGCGAGCTAGAGGGCTAAATTATCTTAACTGAAGGCACTACTACACGATTTATTTTCCGTGATGGGCGTTACGCATTAACGAGGCGGGCAAAGGCGCTGTCATGGAATGAAGGTCACGATTAATCTAGATTAACTATGGTTGGCGTTTTTGCCTGCCTCGATTAATGAATTAATAAATAAAAAAAGAAACGCTTAATCGAGCCCGAGACGGTATTGGATCCGGCCTGCTAGGCCTGGGCTCGAGGAACGCCATTTGATGCGCCGCCCCATGCACCGCTACCGCCCGGATTCGCCATGGTGGAGCCCACCGCCGCTAGATTCACCGCGCTAGTGCCGGATCCGCCATGTGAAGGAGGCGCCATCGGGACGGATGGAGACGGATGGAGAGGGTGGAGGCCGCCCGAGCCGCGAATCCGGGTCCTCCATGCATGGTCGTTACCATGCCTTGCTCCCCCATCACCCGGAGGGAGATGGAGAGGGTGGAGGACACCGGATCCACCATGTGAAGGAGCCGCCACTCGGCCGAATCAAGGGGGATGGAAAGGGTGGAGGCCGTCGGAGCCGCGGATCTAGGCTTGGCATGGCCGCCGGCCCGCCTTGCTCTGGCGTCCCCGGTGGGAGCCAACCACCTCGGACGGCCGCCGGCCCTTTGGCGAGTGAAGGGAAAGAGGAGAGAAGTGTGGGAGAGGGAGAGGAACCCGCGCGGGCATCGGGTGCTACGACATGTTGGGGTCGGGGCGTGTGGGAGACAGGGAGAGAAGATTGGGATAAAATCCAAGCTTCTTGTATATGTACTGAGAGCGAGATATTAGGTTGCTTGGGCCCATAATTGGACCTATTTTTTTTTTTTTTTGTGACGGGCTTTTTTAAATGTGCCTGCCATAGAATATCGATTGACCGTGACGGGCAACTTCGGTTAATCGGTTTTTTACGTGACGGGCAAAAGTGCCCGCCTCGGTAAATAAATAAAAACACCTATTACGGTTAATCGGGAGCCCGCCACGGTTAATTTTGGGGTGTGCCTTGCAAAGTGTGTCTTGCAAAATTAAATACTACTCCCTCCGGTCGGTTTTGTTAGGGCGTATCGGCCAAAATCTCAGTTACCAAGGAAAGTAGTAACCACGCATGCCACCGTTGGTTCAATACATGCGGCCGAGAGAAATGTATGGTCATTAAATTCATGTAAGTTGTGCCATGCAGCCGGAGTACCTAAATCGATACGTCTTCTCGCATCCGGTGAATTCTCACCCAACACCATGCAAGGCCATTTAAACAATTGACCTCGTACTTCCTGCCACGCCTAATATAGCTACCAAACTCTAAAGCGTGAGAATGCCTAACAAAACCGACCGGAGGGAGTATGTAGTAGTGCCTTGGATTTGATTTCACAGTTCATGGTTAAAATTCAAACTGAAAGGCAAGTTGGAGGTTGATATTGAACTTTAACTAGCAACAAATAAATCCACGAATGTCATGCAATTTGCATGTTAGTTTCGATATGCATATATATTCGTATATTGTCAGATAAGATCCGGACGACTCAACTAGCCACAATACTCGGATCCACTCTAGCGTACGTGTACGTGGACGCACTGGTAAATCTTCAAGCGCTAGTGTTATTATCCTACTGTATATGACGCGAAACACGTCCTTTTTATCAGGTAAAAGAACGTAAAGATTTTATCAGGTTACTGGTCTCTTTCGAAGTCTGGTAGCCGTCGCACCGAGCAGCTCGAGTGTGCAAGTGCCTTGCAGCAAGTTGTTGACGATGGATAACCGTGTACGTCGATGTATATATTGTATGGCCAGGGTCACTGGTGACTGGTCCTACGGGTCGCTTGGCTATAACTTCAATTGATTATTATGGTTCGCTGACCAATTCAAATGAAAGATCTTTTTTTTTAATTACATGTAGTATTATTTTTTCTTAAATTAAAAAAAAATAACTTTGTTCTA
Organism: Hyparrhenia diplandra; assembly: GCA_015847255.1. Classification (NCBI taxonomy): domain Eukaryota; kingdom Viridiplantae; phylum Streptophyta; class Magnoliopsida; order Poales; family Poaceae; genus Hyparrhenia; species Hyparrhenia diplandra. The sequence goes on along the minus strand of JADLZK010009609.1, from coordinate 2,754 downwards.
TACATGCATGCTTATGGAGTCCAAACCAGAATAGTGTTGTTTTCACCACCACCGGTGATCGAAGCGAAGCTGTACCAAACATAATCTTACCACATTGGATAATAAACTGGCTTACCATGTAACTGCTGATTTTGCAAGATGCAAAAGACATTATTGGAGAACAATAGAGATAAGACAATTAATGTGAAGAGGAAAAAAGGGCTAATTTGCAAAAAGATGATTAAGCAGAAGGGTTAAACATCTAAATCACTTGGGCCTTGTTTGAATATGCAAGTGTATTCATCTCAGTCCATGTGTATTTGGAGTGGATTGGAGGGTAACAAAACTAAGTTCCACTCCAATATACTTCCAACACACGTGGATTGAAGTGAATACTCTTGTATCTAAACAAAGCCTCTTTATTGGGGTGTAGTATAAGGGCCATAGATGGCCCGACCTAGCTCGGTTTGGGCCTGTTTATATATACTTTAGGAGAGAAACACATAGGCACATAGCATGTTACTTACTGCTATAGCGGACCGTGTCGGGGCGAGCTCTAATCGTGTCTGGTTAGACCGAGAGAGCAATTCCAGCCTTCTAGGCACGACATGCCCATCGGAACCATGCCATGGGCGTGCCTTTACGATGCAACCGCAAAGGGAGAGGCATGGCTTTTCAGAAATACTAGCATGGATCTTTCCGGTATGGACGCCGGTGTATTATTTATTTTCATGTATCCGGCGAGACGTGCTGACGCAGCAATTACGGGACAGAGACAGAGAGATCGACCTCAGTCACAAGGGCGAGCGAGCGCGGGACAGACTCTGTCCGTCGTCCCACGGCGTGGGCAACATGGGCGCGCGGCACAGCGGGCAGGTGGCCGCATCGTCGCCACTGCCGGCCCAAGCATCGATGCACGCGTCGTGGAACGCGTGCGAGCAGCCGCAAAGCTCCACGACCGTCTGGAAATCTCCCGATTCCAGCCCCGCCAAGCAAATCGCGCAAACGGATGCGACGTCGCCTTCTTCGTCCAGTTTGTCGTCCGCCGGCTGCGGCGCAACCCGCCGCCGCCTGTACCGCGGAGCCGTGAGCGACCGCGTCCCGGTCTCCCACAACCTCGCCTCCAGGAAGCGTTCCAAAGTGGCGTCGCTGGCATGCTCTCCGCCCCAAGGCTGTCCGGGCAGACGCAGATGCACCTCGCCCTGGCACGGCGCGACGCCGAGGCGGTCAAGGAGCACCTCGGCGATGAAGCGGAGGTGGCCGAGGAGGTCGAGCAGGAGGAGGAGGTTTCGCCGCAGAGGGAGCTCGTAGCTGTGATCGAAGCTGGTGGGGTTGCTCATCGGCAACATGGCGGTAGGCGGCAGCGGCAGAGCGAGCGTACCACTGACGCCTGATCAGCGCGCAGCCGCGTGGTACTGCACTGCTGCTGCCTGCGTGGATTTCTTGCTTGCAACAGGCAGCGCTTCTTTATGAAGTCTGTCTGGTGCGTGCGATGGATCGATACTTCAATAGCGGACGAGGAAAATAAAGGATACTTCAATAGCGGAGGTTGCGAGTTGCCTATCAGATGGATCGATACTTGAGAGGAAGCAGCAATCGCAGCGTTGGCGTGGTGGCATTGTTCCAACAGTAGCGTTACTAGTGTGTAGTCGTCGCTGCATCTGGACCAGAAATGTCGGGGTAGCACGTAGCAGTGAAGTGTGAACATCAGCGCATTATGGAACTTGATTGATGACCTAAACATGTTGATCACAACTCACAAGTTGGAGAAGTTGGGAGTTGGAAAAAAGACCATTTTATAAACATCATCATATATAGACTGATTTTCTCCTAAAACTGTAAAATTAGATATATTACCGCCTAACCTAATAAAATCGTTGAAATATATCCAGAGCTCATGAAAATACATTTAAAATCTTCTAGAATCTATAAAATTTCCGGAACATTCACCTGATCTGCACATTTTAAAAACTTTCGCAATGGGTTTGTCTATATGTCACCCGGGTGAAACTCCTCCTCTCACCTGAATTTTTTTTGTCTCTATGACGCACGGGCCCCACATAGTAGATTCATCTTCTTCCTCTCTCCACCCAACCTCCTTCATCTGGACAATTATGTCACCCCTCAATATATATGGACACAAGACAAATGACAAATTATGCAAAAGACAGATAACAAATATTTACTATGGAAGGAAAATTTTAATAATAGGGAAATGCAAACTAATAAAACATACAAACAGACAACATACAGAAGGCAAATCATAGGAGATCTGCATATCATAGGAGAAGTTGGGTTATCCCTAAATTACCACTAGTAACGAAAAATGATTTTCCGTGATGGTGCAAAATCTTTTTCGTAGGCGGCACCTATGCCCGCCATCAAAATAAAATTTGATGGGCAAACTAGCTGCCCGTCACGAAACGCCCGGCCAAAGTTAATAGATATTAACCGTGGCGGGCGCATTAGAATGCCCGCCACGGAAAAATATTAACCGCGGGCGGGCGTTATAAAAAGGCACGCCACGCAAAAAGAGCAGGCCCAACCAACCCGCATTGTCGGTGTTTTGAGAACCGGGGTATCCCAAGTACCGCAATAATTTATAGGCTGTGGCGCCCCCCGTCGATGGCGTGTTTGAGCGGGAAGACGAAGAGTTTATCCCGTTCAGGCCATGGGGCCCTACGCCCAGCCAGTGGTGACCTTTCGTGTTACCTCGCACCAAATGTGCACAAGAACCAAAGTGATTACAAGTGATTTCGGGGGATGAAGAAGAAC
>JADLZK010009608.1:0-90571 GCA_015847255.1 Hyparrhenia diplandra | reverse complement strand
AGTAACTCAGCATCCGCGTAAGCGGGAGTTAAGCTTTAGGTTAGGTCTAGATCCTACTTTTCATAATGATGAGATTATGCTTCGAAAGCATTTGAGACCAGTAGTTTCTCTATGGGAAAATTTGACTGCTGGATTTGTCACCTCATACTAACGAGATGCACAAAGAAACCGATCTGAGCTTGATAAATCTGAGATATGGTGCTTGCAATCTTTGAGATAAGATTGTTTGGCACAACAAGTTTGGGGGTTGAAAAATGACAGAAGAAAGGTTCAAGTACCTGCATTGTGCAGCATTGCATAGGAAAGACTTCGGGCAAGTGTATTAGTTCCTGATGTTTGTTGCATTTGCAGATTTGACAAGATCATCAAAAGGAAATACCTTCTACTGTGGTTTATGAGGGACGAGAAGGTATTGTGTGTGTGTTTTCCTTTATATTCACTAGGTTGAAAAACATTTTTATTAGATGTTCTGCTGGTTTCTTTTCCTGTAATTATTCCATTATGTGCTTTTAGTGTTTTGGGCATGGTACTATGAAAATTAATTTCCTGACAAAGTGATAACTGATAAGCATGTGAAAAATGTGATCGCGAAATTGTGAGAGGGTTGTTCTCAATAAGTGGTAAAAATGCTGTTAGTACCCGTATGTTGAATTGATATGCTGGAAAAATGTTAGTACCTATGTGTTATGTGTATGCCAAATAATCCATTTAAGACTTGTTTTGGATGTATAGTAAGAATATTCTATTATTAGGTGACTGTGTGCTGATGTTTACATTTTTGGATAATGATGATTATACATTTTGTTAATCAAATGGAGAGCTGGGTGACCCCGAACTGAGCCTTACTGCTTAGAACTTAAGCCTCAATGCCTAATTGTTTGTTTAGTATTTAAACTGCTTCGAGAGTGATGAAATTTTACTATTTCATAGTAGAAAGCATATTATGATAAGGAAAAACTCTAATTATCAGATCTGCATGTTTCTTTTTGTTTTTCTAAGCATTACTTCTATATATAAAATCTTCAAATGAGAACAAGCAACCTGGCCCTTTGCTGAGTAGCCATTCTTGACAATTATCATGTCACAGGAGTACAGAATCAGAGTTTCTATACGTTGTCATTGGCTACAGTGCTTTCAAAGTGCAATGTGCTGAGTGAAGTGGTAGCTTGGTTGAATTCTGCTGTTTACTGCTTTCTGTGAATGGCTAAACGTTCAAAGCCCAATATGTGGTTTTTCTTTACTACAGATTATGAGTATTAAGCCAATCATAGTTGCATCAATCTGGTGTTTTGGTTCCAGGTACTGGCTTTCAGGGACATAAACCCTCAAGCTCCAACACTTACATCCTCATCATCCCAAAGTCAAGGATGGACTAACTGGCCTGTCAAAGGTAAGTATATTGCACATCAGTTACACTATATATAATGTAGTTCTCCAAAGTCTGTAATCCTCAAAAGCCAAAAAGTACATTTCATCTTGACCTATTTTCCCACTTCCTTGGCTGAAGAGAGCACATAGAGATACTTGGTTATCTCCTCTATGTTTTATGCCAAGGTTGTTGCAAAGCAGGGAAGGGACTCGAAGATGGCTACCGGCGTTGTCATCAACGACAGCCCAAGTGGATGTATGTGCAACTGGATGCCCATAAAAAGCACTCTGTGGCCTTGTTTGGCAACTTCCGTATTAACCACCTGTGGAGTTCTTTGATTGCAGGCCAATCTGTTTACCACATCCACGTTCATCCTCGGAGGCAGGCAAATGAACTGGCCCCCAGGCCTAAAATATCGTGTTGTTGATCAGTCTTCATGGCACGGATTGCTACTCTATTTCTCTAGAATAATTCCTGTGGTTTCCATAAAGCTACTGTGCGACCTTGTGCTGTATTTGTGGAATTACCGGAAGCATCCTGCTATGATTTATGAACATAAGAAACTTGTACTACTTGTTACATGGATGGAGTCAGCTGGTTGGAGGTTTTTGTCCATTTGTTGATCTGCTCAGTCTTCTCGCCAGTACTGTCATCATTTGTATCTTCCAACAAACAGATAGCTTTACACATTCGCCATCTTTATTATATGGTACCTGCATTGGCTTTCTTCGGTCTTTATGGACTTAAGCACCAAGGTTAAGGAATTCGCAAAGTCTAGCATATGGTAGAATCGGAATCGTAGGATATTTGTAGATTCTGTGAGCTAAAATCGGAATCAAACTTCTCGTGATAATACCGATCGTAAATGGGATGTTCGAGATATATAATTGGGGTTTTGACAAGTGACAACCATGCTTTGCACGCTTGATGACATTGAAACTTGAACATTCTGGCCATGGTGGCACCGAATGAATCTGTGTCAACTGTCTGAATTATCTAGTATGATAAAAATAAGTTCATTGCCTGTGTCAACTGGCTGGAATTATCAGTGTGATGTGATAAAAAGAGTTCCTTGTCTACTGGGCCGGTCGAAAACAAAGAGTGAAACCACCCGGCCGTAAGGAAGATATTTTGCGGTTTTGTGAGGCCTTCGGAGTGGATTGGTGGCGAGACGCCAGGACGGCCACGGCCAGTCAACCTCGCTCGCTTTTCCGTCTGAATCCTGATACCTTGAGCCACCAGTCCTGATAGCAAGAGCCGCCATGGCCATAGGGCTCCCCCAGCCTCCGCTGCTGCCACCTCCCAGCTCGCGGGTTGCTCCCCTCCCTCGGTCCCGCCCTCGCTCTGGGTCCCTCCACGCGGACCTCGGCTCCGCTACTCGTCGCTCCAAGAAGCCCAAGGTATTTTCCACTCACCTTTGCTGCATAATCTCCTCCGTTTTGGATGTGCTCCTACACGTCCTACCTTTCCGTCCCAGGTTTGTTTCGAATGCTTGGCGGCCTTGAACGATCAGTACAACTTTCGATGTCTTTTTGGATTTGGTATTGATTATTTAACCTGCTGCTAACAGCTGGGACAGTACTAAGGGGAGGTCCTGCGCATGTTCATTGAGGAGGGCAGCTGCACGGCGATTTCGTCTGGATCTCTGACATGGTCTGGAGGAGGAATGTAGTGTCATGTTGATGCGACTGAGGCGACCACGCTCAAGGGAGTGTAGTAGATGTTAACTCAGCCTGAGGACGTTTGTTCTGCCAATTATGATGTTGATGTCTATGTTTCCGACTTTACTAAAAAAATATATTAACCGATCGAAATTGTGATGTAGGCGTGTGAGGGTTTTTGTGGACGAGGGTGTTGAGACTAGCTGGCGGCAACCGGGGTGGGTCTCCGGTGACAGGCCCTCCCTTTGAGCAAGAGGCTTTCTGCTAAAGGTGTGACATCCTTGCAGTTCATTGTTTTACAGGTTCATTGAGGATGCTATTGCAATAATAGCTGATAGGAAAAATTGGAATGATTTTGCAAATGATGACAGGATAGAGGCAGGGTAAAGCGACAAAAGGAAGGAGCTGAATCTTTTTAAAATATGAAACAGTATGATTCCTTTCCTAGTGTTCTATTTTTTCATTTTCTATACATTGCAAAAAAGAGTAACTACATGTTCTTTTTTATTGATACCTTGTAGCTCAAGGATGAATTGCTGCTCTTGGCGACAGGAATTGGAGCAGCATGTAGTTATACTGTCTCCTGGTTTTCTCTCTTGAGGAAATTTACATCCTCATATCAAAAAGGAAAAACAAGTAGACTAACTCTATATCATAATCAAATGTTTCCGTGTCAATTTATAACTCGCAAGAATCCAACTGATGTTTACCCATAAAACAGCAGCTCGGTTTTATGGATAATAAAATGCATTACCATGATATGTTTCTGCATAACTGGCTGAGCTGGGTTGTATGGGTAATTAAAATCATTACCATGATAGTTTGTCATTTTATGCATTTTGGACCTTGCATCATTCTTCAAGTTAGTTTTTGAATCATGCACTCTAGCCCAATATAAGGGAGGATGCAGAAACATACGACATGATTTGTCTAAAATTTTTTTTTCTCATTTCAAGTATTCTTTCTTAAATGGTTTGTTAATGTTGGCATCGATGGTGGACATACAGACACACCTAGCTAAGACCATCAGCTCTGCCCTTACATTGAAATGATTCGTTGTTAATAAATGACATATGAAAATAATTTAAGTGTACTTCAAATTAAATACTTGGCAGTGACTAAATCGTTAATATTCTTATTAAACAGACTGCTGTCAGTTATGCTTTTGGTGTTGGTTTTTCTGCAGGTAAGCAAGCTCTTCACAGCTTAGTAGATTTTTACTCATGATGTCTGCTGAAGTTTAAACAAGTGTTTGGTATTCTGAAACCTGTTGATCTTATGTTAACAGTTGCTTGTATCTTCAACTTCTGTGTGTCGACATGCTGATAACCTATCAAGGAAGATATTCGGAAGTTTTCCTAAGGAAGAAAGTGAAGTAGGTTTCAAGATTCCACCTTCAGTCTGTATCCCATTATTCGGTTCCTCACATTTCTGACTATTTAAATAATTATACCTATTTATGCAAATGCTAGAATTGGCATTACAAAGTGAAAATTTGAAGAATACAATAGAGAGACATTGGAGTGGTGCAGGAGTAGCTCTTTCATCCCCAAGGCTTGTGATTCCTGCCGTGATTTTTGGATTATCGGCTTTATCAGATCACTTCCAAAATAGCTTTTCAGTTTTTGAGTGAGAAGCACCACTCTGCTACCGTACAGCACACGTTTCTTCTATTATAATAACTATGTTTTATTATATATTATAGCAAGAACTTTTATCATGAATACTTTAGTCCTATAGAGATATATTCTTTCACAAACATTTCCTGAATGATGACTAGCTGTCTTTTTATGCAGGGTTCTTCCAGGGATGATGGAACCTTGCATACAAGGCTGCAGCTTTGGTTCAAGTCTACAGAATAACGAGGACCCTCCGCTTGTACTTCCTGAGGAAAGTACGCTGATAGTGACAGGACTTGGTATACCAATAGAGATTATGTTAACTCAGTTGTTGATAAATACAGAACAGACCAGTTTACAGAGTCAGACTTCAGTTTGAACAAAACATCTCTTTAGGATATCCTGAAACGCGTTTGCTTAGTCTACCTTTTTTGGAGGGAAAAAATAAGAGTTGAATCAAAAAGATGTTTGATAGGGACAGCTGAAAGATAGAAGCATCCTACCTTTTTTTCACCCTGCAAGTTCAGTCAGCAACAGCAGCATGGTTGGTGCTAAGGGAGTAAATGATTTGCAACAGTAGCCAATTCATTCTGCAATTTGGGAGACTGCATAGAAGAGTTCAGCAAAACTAAATGAAAAGTATTCCCAACGGCCGAGGGGCAGTTACAACTTGAACAGCCTAGTGCCAGGACAGCTCATTACTACTATTAACATGAATTAGAAGTTGGCCAAGTTATTATGGGAGCCGATTCTTGAGCTCCTGTTGCGGCACATACTGCACTACCGGCTCCTGGTGCCTGCAGCAAGCACCTAAAACAGTTACCGTATCAGTTTACAGCTTCAATGCATACATTAATACATATGGGACATGGAAGTATGGGACGAAATCGAATCTCAAAGAGCAAATGTCTATAGCTCATCGTTCCCTGAAGTCAAAAATGTGCAGTTCTTGAGCACGTAAAGGCATGCAATTTCGATCGCGCTGCATGTGTCTAAAAATGTCTTCCAGTGTGCCGCCTTGCGAAATAAATCTCCAAGGTGGTCTGTAACTTACAGTGCTCCTGAGAAAGGCAGCAGTCAATTGCCAGCAGCTGCAGCTGGCGAGAAAGGTTAGCAGTCTATTTCCAGGCCACCTGTTCTTGAGCATTGCTATGTCAGTATACCAAACATAGGGCCAACATAGAGGCTTATCTGTTCACCAGTATACCAACATAGGGGCCGACGTAGAGGGCTTTTCTGTTCGCCATTATACCAACATAGGGCCAACATAGAGCCTTATCTGTTGATGAATGAATGTTTTGGTTTGCTCATCTTGTGATTTTTCTGACAATTATGTCAGGGTGGCGCCCCCAAAGTACAGCGTAGGATAGAGATCTCACCTTTCGGAGGAGATTGTCACTTGCAGGAGGTTATACATACTGTCTTCAAGAGTGCATGACACTGGGCATAGAAAGGAGCACAAAGAGGGACTATGAAAACCGGCAAAGAAAAACATTGAAACTCAGTTCGAGATAGATGTGAAGATTGTATTTGTATTATTTACTGGTACTAGCGGTAATATTTTTCACATCAAGCTGAATCAATCAATGGGCGAAAAGTAGTAGTATTGCTGACGAGGAGTACTATAAACTTGTGATGTATTCGTCAATGGGCAGACATCAGGGCATTGGACAGTTGCATAATCGAAAACTGTTGTATAACAGGAAGTGGGACAGAACGGTTGATCATCCACGATGTCATTGGCAGTGATGTCAATGCGCACTTGCTACGCATTGGTTGGCTTGGCTGCTGCATGCAGTAAAAAACAAATGGGCGATGGCCGAAAGATGGATAGGAATGGTCGACCATCCAACACTGACATTTGCAGATGGCCAAGCAAATGACGAAAATATCTATGGTTCGCTTTCGCTCTCTCCTTTTTTTTCCTTCTCAAAACAGGATGGAAAAGAGGAGTTTTTAAGGAGAAGAGAGGAGACGAGAGAGAATTTCCCGTACGAGAGAATGCGCAGAAAAGGTCGGTCTGGGACGTTCAGACGGTGGATTCGCAGCTGTTGGACACAAATTTGTGGCCCAAGGCGGCCATCGATCAGGACTCGTGAGACATCATGTACTAAACCACTCGCAGCAGCATGAGAGCCAATCGCTCGTGGACGGCCTTAAACGCAGGCAGTACTTTCCGGCACGTCGGCTCCAAAGGAGAAAGTGTAACGCGAAACAGGCCAATGATTTCCCGGCGTAACCATACTACCAAGCTGCTGTGACCGTTTCGGCCATGATGGCTCGATGCCAAGCAAAGAGAAACAAAAGGGTTTCTTGTCGTGTCGTGTGTTACAAATTTCTTAGCAGCAGCCGTCATTTCTCAAGGTGGCGTTAGATGGTGATGCTATATTTGGATGAAATTTTGATAAGCATGCAATGCTACTGAACCATAAATTCAAATTTTGTAGTGGATTCGATTGGGGGCTGCATGGTTTGATTTGTGCATCTTTCATAAGATACCGAAATAGATGTAGATTCTGTTTTAGAGAAGTCGATTTTAAATCTTAGAAGCGATTATATATTCACGTATATAAATCGCATCTTCGTAATTATTATCGTTGGAAAGATCTTGAAGTCACAGTTTTTTAACAAATTTATTTGAAGATTTGAATGTGGCGTATATTTTACATGTAATCTGGTCGAAGTTGAGAAAAGTTTGTTTGGCGGGCTTCCCCATAACAGCGTACATTTTAAGACGGAGATGCATACCTTGTGCCTCGGAGCCGCTCGTTCTCCTCCTCCAGCTGCGAGATCTTGTTCTCAGCTCGTTCGTGTACGCCTGCATGCGAACACAAAGTTCGCCAAGTGCGCGCCAGTTTCATCTAATCTTAGCTGCAGCTGGTAGTGGGGATTGGGGTTGGCATGCCACCTGCTTCCCGCGCGCGCGACCTCGCCGCCGGCTCCCGGTTCTTGATCATCCCGCTTCTTGCGCCGCTCGTTGGACCTCTCCGCCACGCCGCCGCGCCGGCGGCGCGCTCCGCCCCGGCCGCCGCGCTGCCTCCTGGCCGTCGTGGTAGAGCGCGTCCAGCACCGGTCCGCCGGGGCCCGCGCCGAGCGGCCGCGGCAGGACGCCGACGGCGGTGTGGTGGCGGCCCAGCTCCAGCTGCGCCGCCGCCTGCGGGACCGGGACCGAAGGGCCGGCTGGTACAGCTGCTGCGCCCCCAGCCGCGGGCGCCAGAACCCGTGTCCGTGTCGGCGTCGGCGTCGGCGGGCGGACCGCCGCCGCGGGACAGGAAGTCACTCAGCGTCATCTGGGCCCGCGCGCTGTGGTGCGAGCCGAGCCGGCGCGGCGCCCTGGATGTCCCGCCACGCCTCGTCCGCCGTCTTCTGCCCGAGGAGCGGAGGAGTCGTCAGGTTGACGCCGTGCAGCTGGCCGTCACCTCTCGCCAGACGTGAGGGCTGCACACCGAGCCTGCCGCGACAACGGGGCTCCACCGCCACCGGCACCGACGACCCTGCTGCCATGGGACGACGACATTGCCTCGGCTCCTGCCATTCACCGACCCTACTCCTGCATGGGACTGCGATCACCACACGCGCGCGCGATCAGCAGCGCGCTTGTCATCGCGATGGAAGCAAGAAGAGAGGGGGCAGAATGGCAGGAAGGATCTAGACGACGGGCGCATGGCAGAACCTGGGAGGAGGCATATATACAAACAAATCGCAGAAGTGGTGATGGCTCTGCCTAGCCCCGGAGAGAGGCCAGGAGCAGGAGATCAGAAGCGGCTTGCTGTTGAAGTGGTGATGGCTCTGCCTAGCTGGCTTGCTGATGCCGCTTGCTCATTTCCTAGTTGGAGGAGGCAGCTGGAAGAAGAAGCAGAGGGGAGGCAGTGATTTAGGATTCCACAAAAGGGAGGTGGGGCTTGGGCCCAGTAAGGGGGCAGACAGGCGATGCCTGGGAAGGAAAGAATCAAGGCCGGAGTAAGAGTGGTGAGTGGTGGTGGTGCGTGTGACGGTGTGGGGCGCTCAGCTGAGGCTGAGCTGAGAGAGAACACAAGGCTCCGGAGAGAGGGGCTGAGGACTGAGGAAGCTGAAAGCAGGGAGACAGAGGAAAGAAGGAGTGGTGAAAATTAGAACTACAAAAGAGGGGCTGCCTTTCAGCAGGCCCGAGGCCCAGGGCCCAGTTCGTGGCTTTCACTGCCAGCAGCGCTTTGCTCATCAGCTGAGGTGCGTGGTGTGGTGCAGCATGCTGGAGCACGTACGGAGAACTACTGCGGAGACAGAGACCGGTCACCGTGCGGGGCCCCACTTCCGAGCAGTCACTTCGTTTGGATGTACGGACACGAATCTTGTTGCAGGGAAGCCAGAGAGACAGATGCTTGCAGCAGTGCGAGAGATTCCACTCAAACCAGAGGCTAATGTGTGATGATTTTTAACTAGCTCCTGATTCGCTGGCTTTCAGAAGAATCACAGTAATCAGTCATGTTACATACAAAAGTTTCTAACACAAGGTATCAATAATTACAACATACATCCAATCTCATGCATCTAGGACAAATTTCTCACGGATGTTTCCTCTTCTTTTTAAATGTTTGTCTCTGAAAAGCAGTATTTTCATGACAACCGGCTTAGAGGCGAAAGCTACGTAAAGGGACGGAGTATAAGATCGCTAGTATATCGCTAAAATAAATAAAAATTTCTACAAAATTCCAAATGGTCACAGTATTAAAATAGCTTGAAGCAAAATGTAAGGAGGAAGGGAGAGTCGGAGAAAAGGGTTGTTGATTTCTTGAAATGAACTAACATATACACAAACACCTTCTAAAAAGTGAAATGCCCGCACAGGTACGTTATCGATCTATTGTTGCAAAGTAGCACAACTGATCAAACTAACCAGGAAAAATAATTTAAGCTAGCAGGTAGCAGCACAATGGGCAGTCGGTGGTATGCATCCCTTTTGCCCCTTTTACCAATTTTAGACAAGTAGTGGACTAGCTGAAATGCTTTTTGGGCAAATGATGGGGGGTATGAGCATCCCTTTGCATTTCTGTCACCAGAATCGTATTCTCAAAGGCCAAATTCCATTCCACCAACATATACAAAACGCCGCAAAAGTTTAAATTTGGGCAGTTGTTTTTATTCCGACAGCATAACATATTTGCTTGTATTAACTTGATGAGATTTATTATAGTACTACACTCAGATCAGCCAGTCATGGACCGTACCTACTGGGCGTTCTTCAACTCTGCAAATTCTTGATTAGCTTTCTCAAAAAGATGAATATGTGAAAATGCTTCTGTACAACATACTGAGGAAAATCCTTCTCAGATATATATTCGTCTTTTGTAATAATATACTCAGGGATGACATTCTGAGGTCCCATATTTTTAGGAAAAACTAGGAATCTGACAGCAAAATATCCTTTGTAGTCTGTGCTATGCATGCATACTCATAATCTTTTGCATGAGACTGAATTTGAAGTAGACGGGAGGCCGTGCGTGCGCGCTGAGCCTGTGGGCTCAAGTAAAGCAGCTTTGGGGCTCTACTAACCAAACCAGCCCGGCCCACACACTAGCTGTGCCCCCATGGGTGGTCGTCTCTGTGGCAGGCTGGCAGGGGTGCCGAGTCAACCAACGTACGAGTTCAGTTCCTTTACCGAAGGTCCTTCTTCCCTTTCCCCTTCTGTTCTCTGTTCTCTCCTTATTATTTTTTTTCTTCGATCTCCTCGCTTTAAAGCATCGAGGCCGAATCGACCTCACTTCTCGAGACAACTCGTCGGCCCCCTCTCTACGCACCTAACAATTTCGGCAGGGCAGGCAGGAGGCTTCTTCCTCTTCACCTTCGCCTGCGCTGCGCGGCGGGGACCCGTCGGTGAGTCCGATTCTTCTCTTATCTCCCCTTTTTCTGAATTTGTTTTGATGCGCGGTGGCAGTAGTAGAGCTGAAGGGTCAGTACACGCGTCGGACTGTACGGTAATTGGTAATTAGAAACGTTAGGGAACTAGGGGTTTCGGACTTTTTGGGCAAACAACTTGGTTGGATTGCTGCATTCTTGAGGGAGGAGTTCGATGGACGACTTATTGGCGGGATTACGCCCTGTGGGGATTCTCTGTGTATTGCTCGAAGCTAAGTTATAAAACCTTACTATATTTAAGTTTTGTGAGACCCTGAGTTGTTTGGGCATGATGTTTCTGCTGCTGCTTCCGGGTGTTCTTGTGCAACCACGGATCAGTGGCGGAGCTCGGATAGAAAGAGAGAGGGACAATATGACATAAGATATAGAAGTCAAAGGGCTACGTTAAGTGCTCTGTTAATAACTTACAAGCCTAGGGATGCCCATGCCCCTCTTTGAGGCTAACTAAGCTCTGTCATCATAGTTGCACAGGATCTTTGAAACTCCCAACAGAAATAGATTACAAACTCAAACAAGTAGGGTCTCAAATTTTCATGCCATGTATTTTCTGTAGAATCAATCCTCCTGTTAGGTGTGGTCTTTCAATACAACGTGCCATCTCGCAGACTCTGAATGAAACTTGCATATGAATGCATGATGTGCTGTATGCTATCTTGTATGATGGTTCTGCTGCAGCAAATTAAAAATAATCAAGTTTATCTTCTCATTTTTCTGCAGCATGTCTTTTAATTGGAGTTTTGTAAGTTTTAAGATCTTCATGGCAACTAATCTAAGACGGCGCCTCCATCCTTGGAGGCGTTGATGGAAGGAAAAATGAGCATGTTGACATATCCGGTGCTGATTCCTCAATGAACCTCTATTGAGAAGTCACTGATGACAATTTTTGGATCAGAGGTTAGTCTTTCTCTGGTTCACAATTGCCTCAATACTTTCCTACAGTTTAATGCAGGATTCTATATTTTCTGCTAAGCATCCCAGTTAACTTTTGGGGCTTCTATGGGTGTGCGATCTAGAAGACAGGACCTGTGGGATGATGATAGAAAGAAAGGAACAACTGCACTGGTCATTTCTTTTTCTCAAACTTGATTATTGCACAATGGGCGCAATGGTTAGGTAACTCTCATTTTAGCCACTACTTTGTTAATTTTTAAATTTAAATTCATCGATGCCTGGTAGTAGTAGGCTGTTATAAGTCCTTGTCTCAGTTACTGATTTTATATACCTTTTGATAGGATTCTTGTGGCCCCTTCAATCCTTAGTAGCCCTTACTAAATATTAGTATAATGGATAGTTTGTTTAAGCATTTACAATCTACGCGCACCATGCCAACTCTCATACTTGAAATTCTTTGTTAATATGCCTGTCTTCACGTACTCAGCATGCATGCATTTCTATTCCTGCTAAACAAATACAAATGTGCCCTTTGGTATAGCACCCCTCTGTTTGGAAGTAACTACTGGCCATATGGAGTTGGCTGTGGTCATGGCCATAGGAGTTCAGTTACACCCCCAAAACCTTGTTTCAAAATGAAATATATATTGACTGTGTACTTGTGTCACATTTGACACCTCCCTTCTAGAACAACCAATGTTCCATGACAAGATCACTGCTGACTGTCCACTGGAGGAATGCAAACAGCCTTAGTTCTGTTTTTGTGCATTTAAACAGATTGAGTAGAATTTAGTTTGTGCATTCAAAGGATGGTGGAGGCAGCTGCTCTTATGCTATTTGTCTCATTATTTACTATCGCCATGCTCTTTTAGTAGTAATGTCTTAGAGTTTTGTCCTTTTCCTCATCTTGAGAACCCATTGCACATAATTCTAGCAATTAACACAGAAGTCAAAGTCCATATAGCACTATATTTCTAGAAGTTTGTAAACAAAGCTGAAAACAATATATTCACAGGGCAACATTCAGTGGACATAACAGTTTGTAGCATCAGGATCTAGAGGGGTCATCTTGTTCACACATTTGGTGATTCTAGTTAGATAGTCCATGTTACTAGTCTTTCATGAACTGTGACAAAATTAGTGCCTTTCCTTACAAATATTGATATTTGTTTCTTACTATCTTCGTTGCAGCAAGCATTATTGTAAGCTCAGGATCTATCTTTGGTAGATTATTCCCCTTCTCTTCAGAGGAATCAAATCAATCCAGTATATCTTAGCCCTCTACAGGTAATGTAAAGAAAGGTACATAATAGGGGTTGCGGTTATTAATTTAATAATAGCCGAACCTTCAACTCAGGAACAAAGGCTGAATACTTTAAGGCGCTTGATTACAAATCCCTTTTGATGGCTCCCGTATTGAACATCAAATGCGTATATCCTATGGATTGGTTTTCTGGGTTTACATCATCTCATGCAAAATAATTAATTGATAATTTGAGTGGCCTTATCATTATAGGGCCAGAGGGCCTTTGGCGTTTGGCTTATCCCTCGTGAGATTCCACCCTCAGAAATCAGAATTATGGAAGAGGAGATGGGTTGGCGAGCAATGATCCATCTACGATTTCAGGTTCTCTCTTGTTATTATTTGATGTTTGAGAATGTGCTCATGGAGGATTAATCTCAGTTGATAAACCCATCTAATACTGATCACATTTATGCAGGGGTGGTGGACTCATATCATTAGAACCTCTCTCATCTTTTTTTTTGCCAGGAACTACCCTGTAATTATCTTATATCTGATAACAGTTTTCTGTTGTCTTTCTAATTTTGTTGATTTTGGATGATTCACCATTACATATATTCTGTTCTTGCAGAATGGTCGTTTCAGATGCTTCTGAAAAGTGCAGGGGCAGAGCAGATTGGGAGTACCCTTTTTGCGGTTGCTGGTATCAACATTTTCATTCATGCTGGTCAGATGTTGGATCTGAAGTCAAGTAATTTTCCATTGTCAAATCCCTTTACACATACCTGGCATATTCCATATTCCGTGGTTTGAACAATGTCGTATTTATGCAGGTGTTCCATCTTCAAAGTATGGAATTCGTTTCCTTAATTGTGAACAGGATGAGAATGCCTTTGACCACCTATATACTGTGTGGCCTTCCGGCTGCTTGATGCTCAGTGGCTTGTGAAACCACGACCTCCTATATGGAATTCAATGTTAGCTTCTGGCGAATTGCTCAGTACATTGATCGTTCTTTGTTTGTTTTTGAACACTGGCATTTCTTAATTGTTTGGTTTTGTTGTACCAGAGTCTTGAAATCACTTGAACTCAGCTGGAGCCTTGAACTAGTTCTAGATGATGTACTGGAGGTGAAGGACTTTGCCGTCATGCACTATGCTGGATGAGTAAAAAGCCGAGCTGTTGAGACGCTGGAGGCTGGCTTAGCTGGTGTGATGGCTAACTGTTATATAACGATATGCTGATGTCTGATCCTAAATGCTTAGTTGGTGCACTTTGCTTGTCTACCTTGCATCACTTTTTCCCCTTGTATATTGAGGTCTTTTGAGGGGCGTTATATCATTTTGATTCCTTTGTAAATATTGTGTTGTTTATATATGTTTTGCCTTTCGGACATGCTGGTTCCAAGGATATAAAAAATCGATCTCATTTCCATTTCATTTTGTTTTCTATAATTTGAACGCTGGAGCATTAGCTGACCTTGCTTATTTTTGTTATTTTTAAAAGCTATTACAGTGCAAACAGTACACATTTTGTTTTGTTTAGAGTTTACTTAATGTTACTTTGTTTCTCAGAAGAGATCTTTTGCGAAAAATGTGTGGGACTTCAAAACGCCCAACCAAAACCAACCAGATGTTATTGGTCTTTTACGTGTGTTACATCAATATTTTTTTGTTGCATAATGGCCTGATGTAGGAGATAACATTTTTATGTTGAACTTGCATATAGTTCAATGTATTGCTAAACATTTTAGAAAGAAACAAGTATCAGGAAGCGTCACGTGGGGAAAGAGTTACCATTTCAAATTGCAAGTCATTCTAAAAGATTCTTGGAGACTCAAAACATCAAAAAAATTTGATCAAATTATAGAAGGAATTATATAAAATTCATGACATCCATAAGATAAAGCTATGGAAGAAAATATAATTCATGAAGAATGTTAATAGTATTTATATAAATTTGGTGAAAGCTTGCAAGATGGTTCGGCTCTCACAGATTGAACTTCTGATTCAGGATGGAGAGAGTATTATTTATAGAAGGCAGGGGAAGCATCGGAGTTTGGAGGAAAGAGTTATTACCATAGCCTCATATATGCAGATCTCATGAAATAAAACACATAAAATGTGAAATAAATGAAGACGACGGCCTTAGACTAGGGATATTTGTGATAGATTCATCTTTTTAATGGTTTGGACTAGTATAGCATCCTTTTTAATGGCACAAAAAAAAGGCTCTTGTTTTTTCCTTTTGCTTGTGAAATGTTGTCTTTCTTCATGAAGTAAAACCATTGGCCACAGATATGGTTTTGTGTTATAACAAAAAAAAAGCGGTTGTCCTGATTTGCCCCATTCCATGGTGTGGTTAAAGAATTTGGTGCAGTTGTGCCTCATTTGTACACTTGTGGTCGTGTTTTATGTGGAGCCAAGGCGTGGAGGGATGGCTATTCGTCATCAATAGGTTTGTCCGTCACTTTTGTTGATGGTAGTTAACGTTCATCATAAAATACACCTAAAAAAAAGAAATATATAAAAAGCGAACAACCAACATAGAAATAGGGTTAGATTGACATTATCCACAAGTTTTGGTGAATCGGTGTTTTCTAAGGACTAAACCGAAAATTGGCCAAGGAAAGACCACATGTCTGGATTTAAAAAGCACATTTCGATGCGAACACCAACACTAAGAAGGTCCTAGAGATCATATCTGATTAAAAACATGCAAGAACTACTCAAAATCAAAGTTTTAAATTTTTCATGGATACACATACTCATAGGGAAGGTTCTACAAAAATTTTGAGGAATTTTGAACCAGCTTTAAATTTATATGAATTTTGAAAGAAACAACACTATTCACATTTAAAGAAAAATAGCAAAATAAATTAAACTTCGGAATCAGCCATTGGGGCCGATTCCGGCGGCTCGACGCGACCCGGCCGGGCCGGCCGGCACTGGCGAGGCCGGCCGCGTTGACCTCATGCGTGCGGCGGCCGGCGGCTTCGCCCGGCGACGGTCTCAGCTGAGTCGACAAGAGTCGGCACCCTCTGGCGGCTCTACTCGAGCCAGCGCGCCGATCTAGGCCGCGGACGGCGACAAGCGGAGCCGGGCGCGGCTTCGCCCCGTGACCATGGCAGGCTGCGGCCAGCGCGGCTCCGCGGCCCGGGCAAGGCCAGCGGGCGTCTCGGCGGCCGGTGAGGACACCCGGCAACTCTCGGCCGCGATCGCGGACCCGGGCCCTCACGGCTAAACAGCCTAACCAGCCCCTGGGCTGTTGTGCTGCGAGCACGCAGCTTGTGGTACTCAATACATCCTTCTACAAGCTCAAATTTTAGCAGCGCATGAGATGCGAGGAGACAAGCCAGCCTTCTACAAGCTCCAAATTTTAGCTCCATGGTCTGAGCAGGTCATCGACTTCCAAAAGGCTCCTCTGCCTTACAGAACAGCGGTGGATGGGTTTTGATAAACTCATGGTACAAATTTTCACCGCACATTGTTACGGCGTTCGATTCTGGAGGATTTGTTTTTTGTGCCATTCTCTCATGAAGCGGGTATTTTACGTGGTGGCATTTACTAGTGCTGCTATGGCATCAGTCAAATTAAGAGGATTGGTGGTGGGTTAGGCATATTATCCCCTCCCTAGGAAATTACAGTCACGATCAACGTGAGCGAGGTTGAAGGCATCTGTCGATAAACAAGCCAAACTTAGACTTCATAGAACTAAGAGCAACAAAACAAACCAAACATCACACTAAGCAGTTCACATGACATATATATCTAGAGCAAACAAACAAACCAAACATCACACTAAGCGGTTCCAGCATACATATCACAAAATGCGCAGCCCGAGGCGAGGAACTATCATACACACTAAAGTTTTTATTTATACTACATCTATCCTATTTTACTGACTTTCTCACACTACTACTCCATTAAGATCAAAGCATTATTCACCAAGCTGTCAGTACAACATCACTATCTACGGCTCTGCGTCCTCCCTCCTCATCATCATCAACGTCGAACATAACAGGTCAAACGCCGTTACCATTTAGCGGGCTCTTCGTATACCGTACGTCTTTGTCATTTGGAAATGTTGATGAAGATGGAAGAAAGATAAACTTTCTAGTGAAGGATAACTGAACTTGTGAAATTATAGTGATCGTGATTTCAACGACAAATGGGAGATACGAAGCCACAGATAGTGGTGCTGTAACTCGACAATCCGTCAATATTCGACCTAGAATTGTGTTTTTTATAGGACGAGAGGTATACGGGGAAGAAGGAAAACGAGGCATGCTCGAGCCAAACGGACGGAAAAACTGATGTACAAAGTAGCGAAAATAAACATTGCCACAAACAACGCTAAAGGGCAAAGCAAAACATCACGAAAGTACTAGTGTAACAGTTTATTATCGTTTAACGCCCATGCACGGACGACACGCGCGGCACGCCTTGGCGGCGGCTGGAGCGTGCGCCACGCCATCACATCTTCCTGGCGGTGCACGCAGGACGAGCCAGCGCGCACCCTCCGCACTTCTCCACGCACTGGTCCACCCTCTCCTCCGCGCGCTGCCGCAGCAGCCAGTCCCTTCTCCTGGGGAAGTACACCGACGCCTTCTCCGCTGCGCGCTCCTTCGCCGCGCGCTCGTCACCTCGCCGCCCAGCCGGACGTCGACGTGCTGCTGCTGCTGCTGGCCGTGCCCCAGCGTCAGCTTCTCCTTGATCGCGCCCGTCACGTTCCCCAGCGCCCCAGCCAGACCTGGCCCCTGCCCCTGCGTGCATTTTAGACCACACGATCAAGAACTGAGTGGTGGAAAACACTGAGTAAAGAACAATCACTCGGTCGCTAGATTGACGGCGGCAGGACATACTTATCGGTGTCGTGAGTGCCGGCCGTCTCCACTGCCCTTCTCGGCAGCGGTCTGCGCCAGTAGCCCGGGTCCTTTCCCTGGCCTCCTGCGCGGTCTCGCCGCCTTCTGTGGTGACCTCCTTGGCCTCCCTCGCCTTCTCGGCGGCGGTGGACTGCAGCGTCTCCTGGGTCTTCAGCTTGTGGCCTCTTGGTCTCCCTCGCCTTCTCGGCGGCCTCCCGCGTCTTCTCGGCCGCCGCGTCCTTTACTCCCAAGCTTGTTCTTGGTCGCCTCCGGTCTCGCTCGTCTTCTGCGCCACCGTGTCCTTGGTCTCCTTCGCCTTCCCCACGGCGCTGTCTTGTACTCGCCCAACGTTCTTGGTCGCCTCCGCCGTCTCGCTTGCCTTCTGCGCGACGCTGTCCTTGTCTCAGGGCCTTCTCGGCGATTTGCCTGCGCCGTCTGCGAGTCTTGTCCACGGCCGTGTCGCGGCGCTACCGAAGGTGCGGCCCGCGGCGCTGAAAGCTGGACCTGGCGCCCTCCTGCACACTCTCAGGATGCCACCGCCGCAGCGCCTACGCCGCCGCGGTCGGCGCGGGAGCGCGCGATCGTCCGCGGCCGCGCCGGGCGTTCAGCTCCGCCTGCTCCGAGGTGCTCGTCCCGCGCCCGCGCCAGCTCCTCCACGGCGCGCGCCGCGCCCTCGGCCTCGGCGCGCGCCTCACGCGTGTTCTGCCCTCGATGCCGCTGGCGGTGCGTCGGTGTAGCTTGATCTCTCACTCACTCTCGGCTTCTCTCAGAAACGTTTTGCCTGGTCTCTTGAGGTAGAGTGTGTTACTGTGTTTTGAAACGTCGCAGTACACTAGTGAAGTGAAGAGTGAGCTAGCAGTGTGGATAAATACGATGTCGGAGAAATGGAGGCGGGACACGTAGCTCGGAAGGACGGACACGTGGGATTCATGTAACGTGGCGGGAACCAGTGACACGTACGTGACCGGCACGCTGCTTCGCACCGGAGGCCGACGCGTGCTACTGTTGGCTCTGCTGCCCGATGCACTACCGTGGTGGTGGCAAGCGTTCTGGACCCTTCGTTTTCTCTGTGCAAAAGGGTGAGCCTGAGCCCATTTACAGACCAAAAGGGCCAGGAACGAAGACCAGGCCGGATGGTCCATTTTGAGCCAAGAATTTTCGGGATGACCCAAAACCCCCTAAAAAACCCATCTGGACCGTCCTCTTCTTCAAAATCTTCTCCACACACACACACAAAAGAAGACCATGATTATGAATGAATTTGGGGCTAACTCCATGCCCAATGGTAGGTTTGATACCAGCTCAGCTGAAAGATTCTAGATCTAGTAACCTAGTAGTACCATAGAGCGAGGAGGAGAGGGCCATGGCAATGGCATGCCCTCACGGGTCCACGGATTTAGATCATGCATGCGTGTGGTTTGCACCTTCCAGCTGACACTGGTGGTTTGCGAAATAATCCTAGCTGTGAGTGGCATGCCAGTTCAAACCCCAACAGCGCCAACGCTCCCCATCATCTTGGATCGCGCACCTAACAAAGGGATCCGAAGCTGCCCCCTCTAAGCTGCTAAGCTGTTCAACAACCAAATCCGCGTGCCAGACTCCGCGTTCCAGAGCCGGCCTTTTAGCCAGATCCGGTATCCTGGCAGAATACGAGCACAAGGAGAAATTCTGTTCGGTCGTCTGGACTGCCGCGTTTGAAAGCGCCAGTTTGAGGCCAGGGCGCGAAACGAATCCCCGATGGGATGATGTTATTGCTGTTCTCCCATGATGTTTAAGCTCAGCTGCTTGTGTTTTCTCAAAAAAAAAAAAAAAAAAAAAGCTCCTTCTTGTACAATCCAGTACTCCAGTTCCATTGACCCAAATCATCCCAGAATCCATCCATACAGCCACCAGTATTAAATGAGATGAAATCTGCTTATATACGCACACAAATGCTGATGCGGAATTTGTTCTTTTCCAGAAAGAATCTGAGAAAAGGTATAATTGGCCTGTTGTAAACAAACATCACGGGGCGTAGTATTATTTTTAAAAATAAACCGTTGCAGCTAACGTATTACGAAGTACAGTTCGGCATCCCCACCACGCACAGCGCCAGGGACAGCGGTAGCCACAGTTCAGAAACGCAAGAAACCAAGCTGGCCAACCGCAACGCCGAGCCCGCAGACGGACAGCC
The DNA here is from genome assembly GCA_015847255.1 of Hyparrhenia diplandra. Lineage (NCBI taxonomy): Eukaryota > Viridiplantae > Streptophyta > Magnoliopsida > Poales > Poaceae > Hyparrhenia > Hyparrhenia diplandra. Next base: position 70,859 of record JADLZK010009608.1, on the reverse strand, counting down.
AGACGAACAGAACGCCAGTCAGTCCACCACGCCTCGCTTCTCCCGCTACAAAGGAACCGCACCCATTTCACGGGAGCGCCCTGCTTTCCTCGGACTCCGGCGTCCGCTCTTCGCTCGCCGCCAGAGATCGCCGACAGGGCGCCGCGCTCGATTCGGGAGAGGGCCGGCGGTGGAGAGCGGCTTGACCCAAAATCGCTCTTCTGATGGCTAGTTGAGCGTGATGGCGGCGCGTCGGGGGAAGGAGGAGGAGGAACGGAAGCGGATCGTGCAGAGGGCTCCTCAAGCTGCCGCCCAACCGCAGATGCGTCAACTGCACGGAGAAGGCAATCGTACTTCTCCTTTCATTTTCTCACATTTGCTCCATGGCGCGGCTTCATTCTGCCAGCCTCTGATCCGTCGCTGGCGATGCGTAATGTTTGCTCACTTCCCCGGCCTGTGACTTGATCAGGGCCGCAGTACGTGCACCACCTTCTGGACCTTCGTCTGCGTCTCCTGCAGCGGCATCCGGTGAGTACTGCACTGCCTTCTCCGCGCCTACTACTGGATTCCGTGCGTGTGTCGTTATCGTTGCATTTGCTCTCTTATTGTTTATCACGTTTGTTGGGATGGGATTTGCAATAATGCTCTCTTGTTATCAAACAGCGATAGATCCACACGCACTTGCTGTTTCAGTTCAGTGTGCAAGTTTGTGGAGTTACCCAGGTTTGATGCAGTACTTGCTGGCGCTTCAGTTCAGTGCCAAAGCTTGTGGAGATGAAGCTTAAATGCATTCTTATGCCACCCCTAATGAGAATAGATAGTTGTTGCTGTGTCAAAACTTTCAATTCGAGTTATTCTGAAGATTACGACTTAGCTAGTCGGATTTGCACATGCTGATGTTCTGATCTCTTCTAGTACTATTATCCTAACACACTGATCGATGCACTTGTAGCCGAGTTCACGCACCGTGTGAAATCTGTCTCCATGTCAACGTTCAGCACACAGGAAAGTCGAGGCTCTCAGAGGGTGGGAACCAGGTGAAGACATCCACTGAGTTCGTATTTTTTTAGGCTATAGGGGATGCCCTTTTTGGCACATGTGGTAACACTTCAGCTGATTGATACAGCGTGCCAAGGAATCATTCTTGAAGGACTTTGATACCCAGAAAAATGAGGGCTACCTGATAGCAGGTAAGAATAATTCGATTGCTTTTATGTTTGTGTCTTTTTACTTATTATATTATCAAACACATGCTCTGACTGTAACCTATTATTTGCAGCAACATTGCTTGCAGTCTTAGGAATTCATAAAAGCTGTCTATGTGGAGAGAAAGGTATGCTGGTGGTAGATTTTTCTGAAGGCCTCCAGAGATAATCAGGTAAATTTGGATGGATCTTAGAAGTCTGGCTGTTATCCCTGCCTGAAAATTGTCTTTTAATCGGTTCAGTGGATTCAGCAAGCATGCTGCTGTATCTGTAGATGTCACCGACCACTTGAACATGTGCCTGTGATTAGATTTCACTTATGTTTTTATTCATTGAGTAAAGACTTCTTATAATGTACATGTACCTATCCTACCACATCTTGCAGCAATGCATCTTTCTGAAGTAAATTATATACATCTTTGCAGAACCAGAAGGCCCATGAAGAAAGAGCATGAAAGGCCAAGTTCCTACCATTCATTTTCACAGAGCCCACCTTAGATTGCCAGTATGAAGAGAGGCGCAATGGCTTAAAGCAATCTGCATTTCTAAGTAGGAAGCCTGGTTCAGATAGGAGCACGAGGAAGATTTCTGGATATTCTTACAGTTCACATAGCTTGCATGAGAGAATGTCTGGGATGGATTTACTGGTGAGAGTTGTGTATCAAGGACTTCTAACTGGTCAGAGCTCAAGCATGGGTGACACAGTTAAATCTGCTACAAATCCACCTAATTTTCCTGACAGTGGATGTTTCAGCCCCTCTGTGGTACAAAGATCAATCAAATGTACAGAGTTCTTGTAGACTCACTAGTTCAAAGGTGGGTAGAAATATGTTTCTTTAAACCATCAACTATCATTTTATATGCATTAAATTCTACTTTCTCTCTTGCAGAGAACTGTATCAGCGGAAACATAGATTCACGTGTCTCTTAAATCAGGCAAATCAAAAACTTATCCGATTTGATTTTTGGGATGATAATGTTCGCAGAACTGAAAAATCCCATAAAGTCTGCTCAAGTTTCATGGCCTTTTCACATGCTATTAGTGCTCGAATCAAGATATCTTTGATTCCAAGCATCCGGGAACATCATGTCACTACCATGGATCAATCTGTAGATCTATTTTCAAATATATGCTTGAAGAGTGAAACACCATCTGCTGATAAAGTGATACCAGCAGCTCCTTCGATGGGCAATGCTGGGTGGGCGACATTTGATACACCTCCAGAACAAAAAGCAACCTGCACTCACTGGGCTTTCTTATGTTGCTGCTACAAGCATTGATAAACAACAGGCTCTGAATCGTGATTTGTTTTCATTTGAATCAAATGATGAGCTAACATGGTTTCAGGCTGTAAAAAAGATGATACTTCAGTTACAATCCAGAATCAATCTACTGCTACATTTCTTGATACAGGCAGTTCTCAGGTGAGGAACATTTTTTCCTTTTATGTCAACATGTGTTTGCAATAAAATGAGTTTGCTCCTTGTAAAAGTATGGTTTTATATTTTTTGAATATTTGAAATCATTCTCTCTCTTCTGAAAACGTAATGGGTATTTATGAGTTTTGCGATAGACTTAAGAAAGCCTTGTTTCGGAGGGTTTCTCCTCACAAAAACTGCCCTGCCTGCGCACAGAATATTCTGCACTGTAGCAAGGAGTTCTCTCTCTCTCTCTCTGAAATGAACTACTCCCGTAGAAGCCAGAGCCAAAAGAAGCCCTGCCAAACAGGGGTGTTAGTCTTGTGCTTCATATCTTCTATTTGAATTTTAACTTTCTCTTCCTCTCAGCCTTGGTATTTTTCGATGCCTCAGTGATAGCACTCAGTACACTCCAAGGGAGATCTATCGTTAACGACGTCTACATTGCAGAATCTAAAGGACCAATGGACGAAAAAGAAGTTCTCAGGTCGGTAAATCATGAATGAGTTACAATTTTGGCTGTTGAAGTTTCGTTGGGTTATTTTAGCTTCTAAACTTACTGTGGTTGTTTTTATTTACAGCTCTGGCAATCATTTGATGATGTTAATGGGAACATTTGTGCTCAGCCACGAATTGATGACCACAGCAATGCAGTGAGCATTTCCCTTTCAACCAACAATCCATTTTATGTGCTCAGTTTCCAAAGGTATACTTTTTCCCTCTTCCCTTTTGTATGGTACAAATAATCCAGCACTAAGGATATTTTCCATCCATGTAGGAATCTTATGATGATGATTCCCCATAATGTATTGATGGGTGAATATCACCTAATACATGCTGGCTGCTTCTGCGGATCCATCTCTGGTATCTTCCACTTCAGTGATGTGGCTTTTGTAGTTACTATGCTATTTAGCTTTTGGTATACAGTTTCTCAAGATTTATTTTGGGTCTCTTGTATACAGGAAAAGGACCCTCTACAGAGCAGATGCCATTAAATCCATTTGATCTTGCATTTTAGCGGCGCTCAGTCGGGACTCTGATCTGGTATCTAATGCTATTCTTCCTTCCTTTGATAAAGTTTTCCTTGGATTGATAATGTTTATCGCGCTTACATTCCACAAATAGTTTCTCTAGATAACTCCTGTAACCAGTAAATTTTGCAAACTGTATAATGCATCAATAGAGCCTAAAGCATTTCGCCTCTGTGTAACACTACAAGTGTTATGTCTGATAGAATCTGTAAATCCGTAATAATCTATAACACCGTTGATATATGTTTTCAACATCAGGACGTCATAGTCAGCATAAACATCATGTTGTCAGAGGCCTGATATTATATAAATTTATAAAGTTCATGACTTAATCATAAAATATCTCAATTGATGGTGGCTCTTGAAGTCAGTCGATTTTGAGAACTCTATTTTATTTGCACTTGTCATTTCTGAGTACTACGCTACTATATAAGCAAATTTGGCTGTAACCAGGATTACATGATAATTAGTTGTAGGAGTCGTCTGTATTCATAATATTATTTAATAGATACAACCCTGGATTGACCTACAGGCTACAATAGTGAGGACCAAATAATTTGCTATGCTGAGGACCAAAATAATCTGCTTTGCATGCTGTTTTTAACTATGGCTGATAGTTTATTTGGTGCTGTAGAGGCAAATCATGACCTAACCTTAAAAAATTAAGTCATATTCCGACTCTCAACCTGCAGTCTGTATCAAAAAGTGATGGCCAGTATGGTCAATTTGCCACTTACATCCTGGATTGTACTTGCTATCAATTTTCTCATGCTCCAATCTTTTGCAGTTCATGGACGTAAGTTCATTGCACGAAGGCCTTGCCTAGTCAAGATCTGTCAGCTTTCCTTGGTGGTTTTACCTGAAAGATGGTTCTCCAGCAGTTCATTATTGCTTATGTTCCATCAGCATCACGCGGTATGCTCTCCTGTATCTATCAATGATTATCTTTGTAGCGTTCATCAAAACCACCAGATATAACTGGAACAACCTAATGTATATTTAGGTGGACTACCATGCCTTGTCGAGCAGGGCCCGAGCTCTTCGTTGCGGTAAGTTGCTCCCCTCTGCTGCATGGTTTTAGTAATAAAACTCAGCTATTATTCCAGGCTAACCTGCTGATATTGGTTTTGTCGATCAGGAATATACCAGTGGGCACTGTCTCAACTGGAAATCCTTTGTATAGAGGAGCACATCTTTCTGATAGTTACTACAACGTTGATATGGATGACTTCATCCAATTATCCAAGTTGTTCAGGTACATGTACGTCTCCTGCAGATATGCTTCAGGATATCAAAATCCATGGCTTGGGGAGGTTGCCAAGTTGGCAACCAGTGGTGGGAGCTGTCAGCTGTGGCGCATCGGCAGCTCTTGAGGGCATGTCGGCTGGCTATAGAGGAACTATACAAGGAAGAAGGATGGACTCGCGATGCCGCATACTCTAAGCAACTCCGTGAGGAGCTGAGGTGATATGAGGTGTATGAGCTGCTGTAGTGGCAAATAGCAAATATATTTATGGAATCTGAGTAGAAATGTGTCACTTTTGGCCTGAATAGATGAGGATTTTATGCACGCCACCCTATTAATATTGTTACATGGTTGCATGTAGCTTTTCAATTACAACAATTATCTTAATTAGCGGTCACCACCCATATAGTGTGATGAATATCGATGCTGAAATGAGAGAAGAATCCAACACCAATGTAATCCACTGCATCGACTACCCAGTGACGAATATCGATGCTGGAATGAGAGAAGAATCCAACACCAATGTAATCCACTGCATGGACTACCCATTGTGACAATATCGATGCTGGAATGAGGAAGAATTTCAACATCAATACAACCCACTACATGGAGCGATGGTGAGAGCTAGAAAACGCAGCTTGCGGAGCATGTTAAAGCGTCAGTGCTGGAAGTCTACTAAACTGATCTTTTTATAAAATTATCTCTTATAAATATTGGCACATGAATGATTACTTTTCCATGTTATTTTTTCAAAATCTATAATATCAACAATTTTTTTAGACGAGAAAGCGCAAAAGTTACTCCTTTAGTTCCAAATTATAATATGTTTTAGACTTTTAGTCTTTCTAGTTATATGGGTTTTCTATACGCTTAGGTATGCATTATGTTGCTTCAAAAAATGTTATGTCTAGATATATAATAAATGAAGTGCATTTAGAAATGATAAAAACATCTTATAATTTAGATAGATGCAGTAATATTTAACTACGATTCTAAGGTGTGTTGTTCATTTTAGCCTTTGTATCTGCACTGTACTGAACTTGCAAAAACAAAACTGGATTGTCAAGCTGTAAAACGCAAGTATATATAACTAGTCATCTGTCAACGGCAGAAGCAAAATGCAACGCAGTAACCGAAGGACAAAGGCTACCATGTCATCCGGGATGAGAGTGTTCGATTGAGACAGGGTGATGTTCTTCGCTTGGGAGTTGATACAGCTCTTTTTCCTCCCGTGCATATATTATCGAAAAAAAGTCTAAGTTGCTTCCTTCAAGTTTGACATTTTGTCCCTGCATATATACTATTCAATGACACAAATACTCCCGTGTTAACAACTTTTTTAAAAAGAAATTCAGTTAAAACAAGCTTGGTTTAGAAACAATGAGATAGCCGGACCATTATACTGGTTCTACTTTCTTAAGCGTACCTTTTTCAAGCTAAGCATTTTTAAAAGGTACTCCTTCCAACCTTTTAAACTTGTTATTCTCCCTTCGCGTGAAGTTAAATATATTCAACTTCAACTGAACACATACAAGATAATATTAAAATTTATAATACAATATTGGTATTATTAGGTAGATTATTGAATTTATTTTATAACAAATTTATTTGGAGATATAGATGTTATTAATATTTCATAAATTTAGTCAAACTTAAGAAAATTTAGTCCCCCACAAATGTCATAATAACAACATTAAAAGAGATAGAAAGCATGTAAGGGCCTCTCTAAAAGTTGTGATTTGATCAACAAGTAGACTAGCTTCTTTATTTTAAGTTTTGATCCGGACGAGAGTAGGGGCTGGTGAGTCTTCTCTCTAGTGAGGTGTTTCTAAAGCGACTAATGAGGACTAGTTTATTTGGTATGAGTCGATACATGCACCACTGGAGCAAACCGGTGAACAGGATGGGATGTGTAAGGAGCCGACAACAAAACTTGAGTCGATTCATTCCAATTAAAATATTATGTACGTGGAAAGAGGGACGAGGGAAAGGGATGGAAAACACCAGCTCACTCATGCAAGTGTCCTGCTTAGGAGAATAAAACATTTTGGAATTGGCTCAATTACATCTTGTTGTTGCTTACACGTGGCCTCATGGGTCACTCATGCAAGTGTCCTCCTTGAAGAATAAAACATTTTTGTAATCAGCTCAATTACATCTTGTTGTCGCTTACGTGGCCTCATGGTCACTCATGCAAGTGTCCTTAGGAGAATAAAAACATTTTTTAGAATCAGCTCAATTACATCTTGTTGATGCTTACGTGGTTGTTGCCGTGGCCTCAATGAGTCGAACCACAACTGCGCATGCCCTAATAATAGATGTTGGGGAACCAATTATAATTCCATTGCGGCCGCTCTATCGCGAGAATAATAAAACAAATCACATCAAACATCTCATGGCCATCGTGATTTTTTTCACTGTTCAATACTCACACACTACACAATTTTAATTAAATTGGGGTAACGCATCGCCATCACCCGCTACCGCACGGCGCTGTCGTGGACGCCTACCCAAACAGATCTGATTTCTGGCGACTGGCGTTGGCGCCTTTTTCCGTTGGCCTTTCGTGCTGTATGAAAAAAAAAACAGAAAAGTTTGACGCAGCTGTAATTCTTCTAGATCCTGATTTCTAGAAGGTACTAGCAAACCTATATAAAATTTGCAAAACTATATTTGAGTTAGATTCGAATCGCATGAAGAGGGTTGAACTAAAAAAGACCGTATTACGTACCTTTAAAAGGGAGAAAATGTCTATACTGCTTCGATACAAGTTACAACCGTATTGAAGCTCCTCTGCAATCGAAACAGTGCGACGAGGATGGCGAATTGGCAGAGGGAGGAAAGCGCTGTACAACAGCCGAACAGCGCAATTACAAAAGTACGCGCCACTATCAACTATCAAGGGCCAGCCGCCACCGTCGACGCCACTACCGGGACCGGCTGCGCGGCGGCCAGCATCCTGGTACCCCAAGTCTCCCCGGCAGCGCGGCCGCGGCGTCCGCCGCGCGCCACTGCAGCCCGGCCAGCTGCGTCTCCCAGTCGGCGAACCCGGCGCGGCGCGCGGCGCGGTACCCGGCGTCGCCCGAAGTGGTGAGCGCCGCAGGAAGCTGGATGTCGCCCAACCGCGCCTGCGCCTCAGGTCGGACAGCACCTCGTAGGCCTCCCGGGCCGCCATGAAGCGGTCGCGCCGCCGGGCGGCACGCGTCGGGTGCCACCGCCGCGCGGCGCGCCGGTACGCCGCCTTGATCTCGTCAGGGCCGCCGTCTCCTCGACGGCCAGCACCTCGTACATCATCGCCGCCCTCATGGGCTGCGGCGGGCGCGGCCCGGCCCGCCGACACCCACCCACGACCGGCGTTGGCATCGCCCCGCCGACGCCGAAGTGGTACCGCCGACGGGCCTCGCGCTCACGGATGTCATCTTCCTTCCTTGCCTTCCCCCGCTCTGCTTTGCCGAGGCTAAACCCACCAGAAGACAGCCGCGGAAAGTGATGCGTGAAGGTGTTAGCTAGAAAAAGCAGTCGCGTCTCAGCTCCTGGAACTGTGCAATCGTTCGTGGCGCTGCTGAATGGCCGAGGACGTGCCGTTTTATATAGCGGTTGGACAGCGTGAGCGACGAGGTCCCTCTGTTCTGGAAGGGGGCAGAGGCGGGGGCGGACGCGGGGGCAGGAGAAGAAACGAATGGCGTCATCTCGCGCCCACGGGAAGCCCGGATGGATGGGTTGTCTTGTGACTTGTCTGATCTGCCGACTCGCTAATTTAAAGGCGCTACTGGTAGTGTACTGGTACGATTACAACGCGCTAATCACCTGTACCAACGTGATCGCTAGATTTACTTGCCCTCAGTTTATCGTGATTTTACTGTTGGCGGTTGGATGGAGCACTATTTGTGTGCCGCGGTTTGACGGCAGTTGTTTGTTCTCTGCTTGTAGTCTCACTCCAGATTCACGTCTTTTGGTCTTTGAAGCATGCTATTTGTGTTTATTTCTTTTTGCGTTTTATTCAAACTTTTTATGTAGAATTATAAAGCAAACTAGCGTCGTTCTGATATCTTTGGTGATGTAATAAAAATTAAGTATGAACAGTAGTAATATTTTTAAAAAGGATTAAATAAAGGCGAGGAGGTCGACGTAATTTGTCATATCGTCGAAAAGTGCGATGTGGAACGGAAGGCTGGTGCAGGTCCCGGCATCTAAGAAAGATGAGGTGAGGACGTGCTGCGTCGTGTGCGTCGCTTTCTCACTTTCCGGAATCTTCGTTTGCCTGCCAGAAGATCACCACTCGTTGACTCACCGAGACTCCGTGCCGTGTAATGATGGTCTCCGAGTCCGAGAAAACGTCAGAATGCTGGCAGTGGCAAGGGCCAAAAAGGTTTTAGCTCTTCCTGATATAAACAATCTATGCGCGATACGCCGATACAAGAACGAGGTGAAGGTTGGCATGACCCATGTGCCATTTATAATCGCCTTGTTGCTGGTGGTGGTAGGCCTATTCAACATACGATGTGCAATACTTTTAGCTTGACCTTAAGATTTACAGAATAGGTCTAATAACGAGTCTCATCATATATATTGATATGTGTTGTGAATTGGGCTTTGTAGTCCCGTGGTAGGACGGTCAGGTGGGGCCTTCCCAGGGTTTAAATCGCAGTCTTCCTTGTGGCGCTTTCTTGGGATTTTAAAGATTTTTAAATTATCGTTAAGTGAGTAGCGGCGTTAAAAGTGACGAGGGCGCTACGGTGACGAGAATCTCGAGATCGCTTTTTCTTGGTCGGCGGAGTGCTTTATAGGGTAGGGTTTTGCGTGCGTGTTCATAGGGGGTGAGTGTCGTGCGTGTTGTGGTCATCTGCGTTGTCTTTGTGTCATTCTCAAAAAAAAATATATTGATATGTTTTCATTTGAGTTCGAAATCAAATTTGTAACTTGAAACCACGAGGACCTCAATGTGTATAGAAATATCTAAACTTCGGAATTCGAAAAGTGATTTAAACATGGACTGTGATCAAAATCACTACTACCCGGGTTTGGTTCAAAAGAAGTTTTAGGACATTTTTCTCAATCAACGCAAGGCTTTTGTGCGTATTTTCATTAAGAAGAAGGGTTTAGTATTACAACATGGGATGCAATTACATATTCACGTAAAGCACTCATCCCTCACCAAACCGATGCACTAATGGCTGAAGACTTCCCAGATGCTGGCCTCAGCATATGCACCTTTAGAACGTTTTTAATACCAGGACTTTTGAAACTCAAAGGTGCTTCTATGAAATTTTAAAAAAAAGTTTCAAAGTTTCTCTTGTTTAGATTCCTAGAGCCTTTTAGGGACTTTTTTGAGTCGGCACAAAAACAAATTAAGCCAGTAACCAAACACCTAGCTTACCCTTTTGACTCAGAGTGCAAGAGGATTAGGAATTAGAATCATTTCCCAGCATATGTGTGATGTGAACAAGGTAACACATGAGAAATGGAAATTATTTTCTTAGATTGGGTGTGGTTGCATGTGTAATACTACTCACAGACCGTGTAGTAGCTTCGTTTAAAGAACAAAGACGATGATGGTTTGCTCACTGGCGCGCGGCCGTGGTTTCGCGTTACTAGTATCAGAAGAAGAAGATGAACGGCAGTATCTTTTACCAGCGGGGTCGAGACAGTATCTTTTTACCGGCTAGCCTGGAGATCGAGATGATCGGGACCTCGCCTAGACGCACAAACCCAGCGCCTGCCTTCTAGAGGCGTGATTAGGTCGGTGTGGTGTGACTGCATGCGTGGCGCTAGCCTTTGGCTCCACAGCGGCGAGATCTGGTGACGGGAAGACCTTGTCACGGTGAATCCTGAGGGTCGACGTGTTTACCTAGACGGGGTTTCGTCCGTTCCGTGGACAGCGGTCGCTTATCGGCCACTTCCTGACTTGCCCACTTGCGTGTAAGCGCCGCTGTACGTAACTCAACACCGATTGGTCTTTGCTTTGCTACGCGACTAGGACAACAGCTCAATAATTTTTGTGTGTATAGGCGCCAATAATTTTTGGTAGGTACATGCATATGGCTCTATGATCTCTCGTGTGGTGTGCCTCATTTAGAGGTTTTTGTACGTTTTGCTACTAGGGAGGCAATGCCTTTTAAAGTCACTATGAGAAACAATAATTCCTTATGTTGTGAAACTATATATAAAACATAAATGATCAATGACAGTAATATTTGACTTAAGATAAAATGAATAATAAATGTTAAAACGGATGGAGTACAGGAGTTTGCAGAGTGATCCATGGCTTGCCAATTACTCGTCACCAAGAAGAAATGTTTGTGTGGCCATGACAAACTTTGCCTTCCGTTTCGTACGCGGTGCATCGCTAGTTCGATGACGACTCTGCACGGGATCGGACCGTACACATGTGGTGTGCAGTGCGTCATATGCAGATCAAAATCCAATCAGCTTGCACCAACTACGTAGAATTTAACGATACAAGGACAACAGAAACGGCTCCACTATCCTGTAAGCTGTAAGCTGTTGTCAAAGACGAGCTCTGTGAAGCCATACATTTGTATGGGTAGGCATCAAGCGCGACTATCTTATCGTGCCCACCTCACTGTGTTTACGTACCGGCCTTTAACTACTATTATTATATTACTTAAATAAATGTGAGGCCATTTATTTTAGTCGAGATTGGATAATAACAACCCTTTCTTACCTCAAAAGAGACAACCAATATGTATTTTCTCTAATTTTATAATATGGCATAAAATACTTGATAAAGCCGAATACTGATTTTAAACATTTTTCTAGATTGATGCATACTCCCGGTGTGCAGGTGGAGATATTTTGAGGGCGTCTTGGGCGGCGCGACCCAGCGTGCGGTATGCCGTGGGCGTGCTTGGTAGAAGAAAAATTTGACGATGTCGTATCGGCGCGCCCGATATGCTTCCGATACCTAAGGAGGCTTCCCCGTGCTAGGGGGCGATCGAAGCTGGAGCCGCGAGAGTGCGGGCGTGCCGGCCCGGCGCGGCCAGAAGGATTCCGGCTCTAGCTACGCTTTGCAGCCATGTACACTTGTGGATCGATAGCATCAAGCGGGAGCATGGTACCGCATTGCATGCATAGTGTTAAACATACACAGTTGCATCATAATAATCCACTGCTCATAATTACTCATCGAGGCGAAGTGTTTGTCGCATGGGGCGGAGCTACAGTGATGACATGGTATTCATAGGAATCATTGGCGGATCTGACGGAAAGGGGTCAAAATAATGGAGGTTCGGGGTTAGAGTGAGAGATCTATATCCTCACGATAAAGAGAAAAATTTTTCGTTCATACGCTTTTGCCCGGGTCTCGGATCTGCGGGATACGGCTCCTCTCGGTTCAATTTTTGTTACATCCCGCCCGACCCTACGCTCGACCGGTTTCTCACGCTGACCGGATTTGCGGCGTCTGGCGCCGCGAGGAGTGGCGGCGGCGGCGTCGGATGAGCGAGCAGCGCGATGCGTGGCAGGCTTCGGCCGGCGGGCATCAACCCCATCGAGCCTCCCCTAATAGCCCTCGGCATCCTCTTACGCCCTCGTGATGGATTGGATGCACGCCGCCGAGCTTCCGCTGCGCACTGCGCGCAAGTTGCCCCTCCTCGGCCAGCGCTTACCCGCGCTCCGCGCCGGCGTAGCGTGCGCTGAAATCCCGATCGCGTGACGTGCGCCTTCGCATCCGCGAAGGCAGCGGCGGCGACGGCCTCTCCTCCCGACCTCACTCTCTCTATGCATTCCCGGCGAGCGAGCATAGACGGCGGCAGCTGCTTTGCTTCTTCTTGCCGCCTGCTGCCCCGCCAAATTCTTGTCAGCGAACCACGGTAGCGTGGCCTTGGCGAGCAATGACGGCGGCCTCGGCGAGCAGCGGCGATGGCGGCCTCCCTTCTCGTCTACGAGGCTTCGGGCTGGCACGGTAAGCTATTGGGCCCCGTGTTTTTCGGGTGGCGCGCGGGCATGCCGCGTGCCGTCGCGTGGAGCGCGTCGGCGAACGTGCCGCGCTCGCGATGCGACGCGGGCCGTGGCGTCTTGGCGGAGCGGGCCGACTGCATTGCTCATCTATATTCGTTTGTAGCTGATTTAGTAACCAATCAAAACAACAAAAAGTATCACCTATACAAATTAAAATTGTTGCGATCGTTGTGGCTATGGAGCAAGCTCAAGTGAACAAGATTTTTAAGCGAACAAAATCGGATTTTTGCGTAGCTGTGCTCCGTTACAACGCCTGCAGCGCATATGTATTACAAAGTTTGGAGACAGATGCGAAGAAATACAACCCACCTACGGCTTTTGCGTGTCCATACGGTAGAGAGTTGGAGATAGATAAAGTCAGCGGAATATAGGATTCTATAGTTCATCGAGCGGAGTTGGAGTTGTACATGGACCACAAAGCACTTTTTCCATATTAGTATTAGGAGATGCAAGGAAAACAAATTGAGTGACCTTGCACCACATCGAGATCAAACAAAGCACAAAATCAAACTAAGACCAAATCAAAACCAACAACGCGAGTTTGGGACCAAATCAAAGGCGCACAGCTAATACCAAATCAAGCAAGCAAGGCGATGAGCGAGAAATTAAATTTGCGGAACCGCCTAGCGCTGCGACCTTGATTTGTGCGCCCGTCTTCACTACCACGAGGTCCTCGATGTCGCGTCGAGAATGCGATGCCCGTTCTTTAGCCGTCCTCCACCCTTTGACAGTCGCCTTGCTTCGTGCACCGTCGGCCGTCGGGGATAGGAGTTAGTGCCAACACCCAGTGTTAATTACTAGTTAAGCAAGCGGATTTGGTCAAAGACAAATTATGGATTCATGGTCAAGTTGTCGGTCGAAAGAGCGAGGGAATCGGTTCGAGCATCCGCACTCTTTATCGGAAGCCCGCGGATTTTCAAACCCTAGTTTGTCCCCTTTTTTTTTATTCAAAATTTATCAATATTTTGGATATGGTCATTAAAGCATTTTGTAGAGTTTTCAAAACTAAACAAAGTTGGTATTTTGAGTTTTCAAAGTTTCGTTCAAAATTTTGAAGTAATTTTGAATTTCATTCAAACCCCTAATTGCCCCCTTTTCTATATTTCAAAATTTATGCAAAATTTGGAGAAAATTCAAAAGCTAGTTTGTAGATCTTGTTGAGAGAACAAAAGTCATGTACAAAGTTTTTTCAAGGTTTGCATGATTTTAAAAGTAATTTTGAATTCAAATTTCAAATTTTGGAACTGCTTTTCAAAATTAAACTTAGAGGCTGAATTTGAAAATGCCACGGTATGAAATTTAGATCTTGAAAAATTAAGGCAAGTTGCTTTTGGAAATTTTGAGTTCACATCAAATTTGGGAGTAATTTGAAAAGTTTAGGGATTGGGGTTTGACTGCTACAGTACCGGCCCTCTTCACCTCTACCACTGCCGGCGCCAACGTTCGCGCCGCCGTCCCAACCATGAAACCGCGCGAAACCGACCACCTGGAGGGCTTCGCGACCTCTGCTTCCTCCCCAGAGCCTTCTTGCCCTATAAATGGCCCGCCGACGCCGTCGTTTTTCTTCTTTCCGAACCGCGCCGCCGGGTTCCTCCACCGCCGCCGAAATTCGTCGTCGTCGAGCACCCATTCCGCAAACCAACTATGCCAACGCGCCTCCGCTACTTCCTAAGTTTCTTCGATACCCGGCTGCCCAAGCCCTTTCGTAACCCACAACGGCGTGGCGACGTCGTCTTCTCCACGGCGGCGAGCGCCGCCGCGATCGTGCTGCTGTCGTCAGCTGTTTCTGGTGAGCTTCAGCTGAAACCAGCTAGCGCCCTGGCCGCCTTGACGCTGGTCATCATGATGCGCTCGACGGTTTTCGTGTTTTGCCCCCTAGGACTCGCCGGAACACCGTTGCCAACGCCGGAGGCGCCGCCCATCGCCGCTGTCACCGTCGACAACCCTACTCCGTCCTATCCTGACCCAACCATCTTGCCAATCGAGCCCGCGGTGAGCTCCTGGTCCTATCCCTACCTTTGGTTGGTTCGTTGATGTGCCGTAGTCGCCGGAACGTGCTTGCACGCCGACGAGCCGACGTTGCCGCTCCGCCGCGTGCGAGCGCGCCTTAGCAAGGGACCGGCGAGAGTGCGTTTAGTTGATGGAATAGAGTCGCCCGAACATGCTGAATCTGATGGCGTGCTCGTCGTCATCGGAAAAACGCTCCGGCGCGCGCCTCCGCCGTCCGCCGTGCCACCGATCCGCCATGGTCGCCGGCAAAGTGCCGCGGTGCGTTAGGGGTTTTAGGTTTGGGGGTGCCATGGGATGCGCGAGGCTAGTGGGGATCGCGTAAGCGCTACGTCTCGTCGCCGGCGAGGTCGCCGCCGGCGAGCAGCGACCAGTCAAAGCCGGGCGCCGCCGTCGGTCAGCGCGGGGCTGTCCGCGGCCGGCCTGCCACGCACGCTGAGCCGCGCGCGCCAGCGCGTGCGTCGCAGGCCGGGAGCCGTGCCGGGCCAGTTCCGGCCCAATGGCCGGTTTCGGTTTGAATTTTTGTTTTTCAATTTCTGATTCAATGAATAGTGTCTGATTTTGTTATTTTTTATATAAATTCAAATCT
Organism: Hyparrhenia diplandra; assembly: GCA_015847255.1. Taxonomy (NCBI): domain Eukaryota; kingdom Viridiplantae; phylum Streptophyta; class Magnoliopsida; order Poales; family Poaceae; genus Hyparrhenia; species Hyparrhenia diplandra. The sequence goes on along the minus strand of JADLZK010009608.1, from coordinate 55,403 downwards.
TGGTTTCAAAAATTCTAAAATTTTTGTAGAACCTTCTTAAAGTATATCTCCATTCAAGAAAAATTTGAAACTTTGATTTTAAATAGTTTGGGCATGATTTAAAAAATACAAATTTTAATTAAAAAATGCATCTTTCATGATTTTTAGAAAATAAAATATTTATTCAAAATCATGAAAATTTGACTTGGTGCTGTTTTATGATATGACCTGCTTGTATAAAAAGTTTGGAAGCCATTTGAGAAAGTTAATTTATTTGCTATTTTATGCTTTATTTATTTAATTGTTAAATGTGATGTTTAGTGTATAACGACCCTAGGTTTGTGTGACTTTTGGATTGTTTTGTGAACCCTAAACCACACCACTGCTAGATAGTCCTTGAGAACTCCCTTAGACAATGGTGATGATATCTTGTAAGAGTAGTTTAGCAAGTTGGTTTTGTTGGGTTGCTGACTTTATCGTAAATGAAAGTGTATCATTTCAGCCATCCATCAAGCATCATATTTATACTTCATCATGCTAAAAGCGTGCATCATCATTTACATGTAAGAGTATACGAGAGTGAGTTGGATCGTGTTGATGAAACTTTGGAGAAGGTGTTCTTAGCATGGTCGCGATGATCGAGGCTTTGGAGAAAGGTGTATCCACGAAAGGTGTCGATATCAAGTGTGACTTGATGAGTCCTTCTCACGGAATCTAACTTTTCACTGCAACCGCGAGGCGAGCCCGGTTCATTTAGAGCGCCTTCCTTGTGTTTTTACAAAAGCTTTATATCACTGCTTTGCTTTATGTTACGCATTAGGTGATAGGAGTTGCAGTGACAACCTAATTGATGCATTACCATTCCTTGATTATTTCAATATCTACCTTTGATAGCGTTTTTGGTAAAAATGTTTGAGGGATGCTTGACTTTGGCTAAATTAAGTTAGACTTTTGAGTCAAAAGGAAATGTGACAAGTCCCTGTGATGGCAGAAGAGAGCTTTGATGAGAAAGGGATGCCTATGCCAGGTGAGCCATGCAGATATGGTTTTGAGAGATTGAGCCGAGTCGGAGTAATTTACTGCGAGGAAAGGAGTCTCGTGTAACGGTATTTCGACTTGTCGATGAGCGGAAAGCGTGTGAGCCGGTGAAAGCCAGGGACGTATGGAGCGCAATCTGGCGCTGGTCGTTGGACCCGATGGCAACTTGCGTCTGTCATGGGTGTCATCCCATCCGCGGTCGACCTGAGTTAGGACACATACTCACGGTAAAAGCGATCTTTGCGGTGTCAAATCGGAAGCGTGCTGGCAGCATGCTTTGGGAGTGAAGAGATGGCGGGAGTACATGTTACCCTACGTGAGTTTGGAAAAGTCCGGATTGGAGGTGTCTGCGGTATTCTCGGGTGGCGTAGGGAGCGTTCGTTTTGAGTATCCGGGAAAGGGTTGATATATGCGAAGCTTAAGTGCTACATATGTACAGTGTGGAAAGAACTCCCCGAGAATTTGGAGTTAATGTCGATTCCGAAATCGCCGTGCTTCACCAGGATATGGAGACTCGGTTTACCAGCTTACGATGAGATTAATGATGGAGCAGTAAAGAGATGGAATAAGTGATGGAACTTACTACCAAGTGTTTGCTATAGTGTAGGATCAGCCTACAGAATAAGTGAGATACTAAATTGAGAGTTAAAACATGGAAAGTAAGGATTCACTATTGGTAAGCTTTTTACTTGCAAAGAGTCCTTGCTTTTTGCTAAGCCTTACCCTTGATTCCTATTAGACCTGACGTGCGCAGGTCTTCTCCTATTTTCTTTAGTCGGGTGAAAGTCTTGTTGAGTACTCCGGTACTCGAAGTTGTTGACCGACATTTGCGGTCTTGCGACTACGTCTTTGTTTCAGTAAGGTTATGTCGGTGGAGCACGACATGATCGCGGTTTATCTTCGGTTCTACTAGCTCATGATTAAAGTTAAGTTTATTCAAAAATTGTGACATTACTCATAATTTGTAAAATTAATGTTACTTATTCTTACAGCGCTCGATCTATATGCCAACAAATAGTTTGTAATGTTATGCTTCTCCTTTGTTGATCACGGTATGAGTTATTAACGGGGGCTTAACTTGAGGTTATCGGGTGTATGCACTTACGGTGTCCAAAGGTCTTTAGGACAGTGGCGAGGTGCGAGGTGGGCCGCGTAGTTAGGAGGGATACATTACGGAGTTGGAAGAAAGGAGGGATGTGAGTTCGAACGCCTCCTAAGCGTGGTTGCGTGCGGCTACTTTCGGATGGGCTATATTCGAGGACTTTGAGACTTGGTGTGCCTCAACGAGCTGGGTTGCGCGCTGCTGCATCATTTAGTAAGCTTATTTAGCTCTCATTTTTATTGTTATTCCACTAGCAAGTTGATGTGATTAGCCTGATGATGCTAACCTTTCACGTGTTACCATCAATATATCGCATTTATGTAACTCCTTGCTAACTTTGATCGAGTTTTTGAATTTTATTATTTTTATGGATGCGAGAGGAGATCATATAACTTGATATTTACGTGTTTTTGCATATGTTTGTACTAGGTATGGCCGTAGGGGCTGAACATTGCCATATTATTTTGGCCTGTTCTATATTATAGATGCTATTGCAATTGTAAAATTAGATATAGTTTTAAATTTCATAGAAATAAAGTAGATATGTAACATTCCACCATTAGCCCATTGCTTTCAATAAATGTTTGATAGTTTTTCCTCTCCGGTTGCAACACACAGGCATATTGCTAGTGAATGATAAATTTAAGTCTATAAGTACATTAGTGAAGAACCTGGGATCGAGGTGGGGCTAAAGCCCACTAGCCTCCCTTTTTGGATATGCACTTGCTCAAAATACCCAACTTTTTCTCATGCAACATGTATGTATAATGTACTACCTCCCAAAAAGTGTGATGTATTTTAGACATCATGTTTTGACCTTTTGTCTTATTTAAAAATTTTATGTAAATTATAAAACTAAATAAATCATTATTAAAGTATCTCTAATGATAAAATAAATCATTGCAAAATAAATAATATTCATACATTGAATAAGACAAATGGTAAAAACAGTATGTCTAAAATTCTAAAATGAACTAATGGAAGAGGTGGTTATTATTTGATAAAATTCGAGCACAAACTCAGTCCACAGAACACACTAATCTCCGGCAGCCTCCTTTCGTTTTTCAGCTTCTAGGCCGGCCCGCAAGAGCAAGGGCGCAAGGCGAACTTCCAGCTGAGACAACATTGCGTTTTGTTCGGTTATCGTTCGGGGGCGATCAATTTTGTAGGAAACGGTACATGTGTCGGCGCTTGCCATGCGATCAGTTTTGAAAGTAGCAAATAATTAAATTCAAAGGGTTTACATAATCACGGTATGTACAAAGAATGTGGAATTGTTTGATATACAAGAGCTAATTGTTACTCCTCCATTCATAGAATTATATTTCGTTTGATGCTTTTTGGCCCTCAGTTTGATCGCTCGTATTAATTAAAAATATATAAACATAGTCAACTTTTAAGACATTCTTCAAAGGACCTTTGTTAATAAATCAAGTCACAACAAAAATTGATAATTTATACAAATTTCGAATAAGATGAGTGAGATAAACTTTTGAGAGTCAGAGTTAAAGCGAACATAATTTGGAATGAAACTAATAGTTACTAAACAAGTTAGCTAAAAATCGTAATGAGCAGGCTCGGTAACGAGAGATAAGACTAACCATTTGATGCCATCTCTATCACACTTCTTGTATGTGTCGTAATTAGTTCATTTCTTGCTTTGTGGTGATGTTTTTGAAAGGGGCTCAAATTGGAAGCGTCCTAATGTCAACCAAAACATTTTTGGTGGTGATGTGACAACCGGATTTGCCGATATATATGCTATGGTTGTCTGATCAGCGATGCTGCTAGTGGTAGTGTGCCTTACTCAAGTGAGCTTAGTGATAGTGTACACGGTGATCGCAACCGATGATGTTGCTAGTGAAGGTATGATCTACTCGAGTGAGTCCTAATAGTGTGGCATGTCCAATAATGTTGTCAGTTTAGACTCAGGTGAGTTTAATAGCTTGTACTTATAGAAGATATTATTCACGTCTGTTTTTAGTGGTGCCTCTGATCTCTATACCTCTATCACAAGGGTGTTATTGGGTTAAGTGAGTCTAAAGCAACTACGGTCGAAACAAGGTTGTCTTGATTCGAGTATGTTTCATTGTTATATGGTACTAGCAAATATTCATGTGCTTTGCAACGATACATACCGTGTGGTTCCAATACATCTTGAAATGGCAAACAATACAACTCCCTATAAGCATAGGTTGTGATTTTGCACAAATGCTATTCTAACTCCTAAAGTATGGAGTCGTGGAGTTTAGGCCTTGGACCGGATATACTCATTATAAAGCAATTGGAGTCAAAGTTATCTCGATTTAGATCCGAGTATATATTTTTATTTATTATATGATATTCATAGCATCAAAAGTCGAAACCAAGGTTATCTCAATTAGTAAATTTTTGTCTAAAACGTCTTATATAATCTTAATTGTCCTACTAAAAATTTGATCCGCAAACAATGGAGCTCAGGTGAAAGAAAGAGTGAAACCCCCTTCAAGACGGCAAAACCCACGCAGGCAAAACAGGCCGGCGGGCGGCACACTCCTAACCGTGTTGCTGTCCGCCGTAAAAGAGAGGAAGATAGGAAAAGAAGTGGAGGTGTTTGTGCAGAAAATTCCCGCCGCCGCCGCCGCCGCCGCCTCTCCGCGTCGCGAGGTGAGGGGACGAGACGGGCCTGAGCGCCTCAGCCAAAACCCCAGAACCCCGACCTAGGGTTGCGCCATCGCCATGGGGATCTGTTGCCTCCGCCGCCGTGCCACCTCCTCCTCAATCAGCGCCGCCCCAGGTGGGCGCCGCCTCCCTATGGCCCCGGGCTCGCCGGGATCCTCCCGCCGAGGTCGGAGGGAGGAGAAGAAGGAGGAGAAGGTGGACTACCTCAACCTCCCTGCCCCGTGCCATTCGAGGAGATCCAGCGCGAGGCCCTCAGTTTGTCCCCCTTACCCCTCCAGTTTTAACTCCATAACCAGCTCGCGCGTGTGCAGTGCGTGCTGCGGCATTGTGTAGTTTTCACTCGGTATGCGCTGCCCTCATGTGGTTGGTGATACCGTGTTCGAATTGGTTGATTGGCAGCGATTGAATTGCTTGATGCGGATCAATTTCTGGCTGCTGCTTTTACTTTACGGGGTTGATAGTTGGATCTGAAAACTATGGTGCTTCGTTGATTGCCATTATCACACAGCTTTGATAGATGTGTCTTAGGAGTGCTCGGCGATTTGTATGACATAAGTATCTTTTGCACAATGCTTACTGTGCAACACAATAGCTGCTACTGTAGATGCAGTTTCTGCTCCTAATATACAAGTCATTTGATTCCACCAACTCCACTGCACTTGCTGCCTCTAGGATTTCGTATTTGTGTCATTATTTGTTTAACATTGATATCTTATTACAAATGTCAATTATCCATATACACCATGCCTCATCCTCAGGAAAGTCTCGCGCAAGGATTTAATTATTCTTTTAAGCAGAGCTATGCCTGTTTATCTAGATGACTTATGACCCGTTTATTAAGTTTACCAGCTCACTGCCTAAGTTCTTTTATTTTACATTCCATAAATCGTAAGAAAATCTACTTGATGTTTTTAGGACTCCACTTGTGGCACAAGTTGTAGTATCTGAACGTACATCTCAACACACACACCACATGTACATCCAATTAATGCCCTTAAAACGTACACTAGATTGACCTATGCACACATACGCCTGTTGAAGAAAGTTCATGAAGCCCTGGTCGAATAGACGGGATCGTTGCTATCCCACGGCTGGCCAAAGACCCTGGAGCCTGATCTGTAAATTAACTTGGCGGCATGCCATCATAAGACCCACCAAACAATCTGAGGATTGTACCCGAGTTGTGAGCGCAAAAGTGCTAGAGGCTGACCCGGAAATTATTTTGCAGGGAGCGCGCTACAATGAGACACCTTTCAAACAATCATGATGATTGAACCCGAGCTACAATAGGGCTTTACCTTTGCAAACAATCATGATGATGAACCCAGGCAACAACTCACCTCACGAGCCATGTTACCCAGCTATGATCCCGTTCTCAATCTGTTTGATGGTTGACGCCAGACTTCTGATATACTGAAGACAAATTATTATATTGTCCAGCTGGCTGGTTATTGAAAGCATCAATTTAGGTGAAGAGGATAATCCGTGTATTGTGTCCATGCCGAGACACGCTTTTGCTGTTTAGTTCTTAGCCATGAGCTTTAGTATGCACATCTTCAGTGCCCTAAATCAGAGTTATAGATTCTGATGTGCATGGAAACTTGCTTGGGTTCTACTCCTACCTTATATATTTGGCAATGGGCATTGCTCAGTGTACTTTGATGGCACTGACAATTAGCTACAAATATAGTTACGATCCTAAACTACGCCTTCTCTGTTTTCCCCAGCTCCAGCCAAAATCTTCCAGCATTTCAAAACTTTAGTCAAGTTCAACTGAATGAGGGAGGCCCCCATTTCCATTAAAGCAACGGAAATACGAGTTTTGAGTATCGTGACCTCAGACAGCACATCAGGACTAAACGCATCAACAAAACCTTGCTCGACAGTTGAGCATCATTGGTAGACTAGAGCTAACAGCAGATAACGCTCCATAGAACACAATACCAGACAGACTTCATAGAAACATAACAAGAAGGGATGTGTTATGATTGGATATAATGATTGAACTGCAGTAATATTCAGAATTTGGATTACATAGAATACCATTCTGAAAATATGTCCACCTGTTCCCCTTCCAGTTAACTGGGGTATATCTGCTGTGTCACAGTACCTATTTTGTGTGTGTGTATGACCAATATAATAGCGAAACCTGTACTGTCAAAACTTAGTATTGCTGTCGTGATCTCTGCTGACATGCTCTTTTTGCAGTGTCTTTGAAGCCTGAACTTTTTGAAGGATTGAGGTTTGACTTCACAAAACCGTTGAATCAAAGTTTTCTCTTAGCCACAGGTGGAGACCGTTACATAAATGTTAGCAAATATCTTATGCTATATTTGTCCAGATATCCTAACATCTTCCAGTGTTTTTATGGGCTCTTAGAAGTTCCAGCCCAGGGATCTGAAATTATTAAAGTTCCAACTGCACATTATGAATTTGGTGCCAATTTTTAGATCCAAAGGTTTGTTTCCATGCCATCCATGTTTTGTGGCATCTTCCATAATGATGTATTTCTTAACTGATATGTGCATGAAACTATGTGTAGTTAATGCTCATTGGAAGGGTGATGACAGATGGAAAGGCTTAATGCTCGTGTGAAATGTGATTTGACAGACAATCTGACGCTGAAAAGTAAATGCACAGGTAGATGGATCAAAGAGTTAGGTTCACTGGTTTCTCTTTTCTTTTGTTGATACCTTGCTTTCCTTATTCTACTGATGGTCACTCTTTTCCCAGCTTACCCAAGAGGCACATTACTCACAAGGAATGTTTTAACTTTGACTACAAGGTTGGCATTTCTCACAAGTCTGTCAATTGCAGTTTTCCAAACTTTCATGATTAATTATTGTATTAGCATTTGTAATAGACAAACTTTTACTTTACTTCTAGTAGTCCTTTTGATCATACATGTATCAACACTTCACTTTGTTGTACAGGGAAGTGACTATCGAACACATGATTCCAAATTGGGAAACAATGCATTCTATGGTGCAAATTATATTCAGGTAAAGACTTTAGCAATGCACTTTTACTTTTCTAAGTTTCAACTTCCATATTAATGTTAGTGCGTTGTTTGAGAAAAATGGAAAAATGAGTCATTCACTCATTTGGTGGTTTAATGCCATGCAGAAATTCAGTAGCCTTGGTTTATGTCTTCCGTTAATATTTCTCTGCAACTGTGCTTCTTGATATCTGTTTGAGTTGCATATATCTTTTTCCTCAAGCATTTACTATTTGATTGCTTAGCTGCTGTCAATTAATTATCTTATGTTGATGTGGATATGCTAGGGATCAATTCAGTCTGCGCTATGGGTAGTTTAAGCCTGTTAGTTTTGAAAGCAAATTATATTTTACTACAGGATGTGTAGAGATGACATCTGAGTTGCTTGGTTTAATGCCAGATTCAGGATAAGTAGGCTGCAGTAAAATTTGTGCATTTTCTGTTGCATTTAGTACAGTTTGCAGTTTTTCAGCACTAACAACTTACTCATAGCTTGGCTCTTACATTTTGTACTCTGCTAAGTGCTATGCTCATTTCATGTTCTCATCCATTAGAATGATGTGTATGTATGTTAAATTAGCTTGGCTTATTCCAGCTATAAAGACTGATTGGTCATTATTTATGCTTTTCTGATAATAATGAAACCTTACCTTTTCAGAGTGTTACTCGAATCTATCAATGGGAACTGAAATGTTCTGGGCGGTCAGCAAAGAAATCTGGAATTGGTTTTGCCTCTACGTTATAACACAGACAAAATGGTATGGAGCTTGTGGATCCCTTGCTGTTTTGCTTGTTATACAAATTGACCTTGATTTTTGGTAAAAAGAATCTGCAGCCTGGCTATTAATTTTACAACAAGGGCTGAACTGGTTATTGACTTGTAATATGTTCAACATGGACTTAAGTTCTAAGAACCTAGCTTCATTTTCCCTATATGTTCTTGTTTGCATTAGTGTCTGTTTTTGTCTGTGCTGCCTTTGTTTTAAAAGTTATGAGATCTTTGAGCCTTCTGTTAGAAACAACTAGAAGCCGTTTCTCGGAGTTACATGTTTAATAGGAGTACAAAAGTCCTTTATTTATGGTAATTGTATCACTGAACACCAGAAGACACAAGCATTAATGACTGTTCCCTTTTAATGTCCGCAACATTGCGATTGGTGTAATGGTACAAGAAGAGGACCTAACCTTCTTTTCTTGCCTGTGTCACAACAGTTGCCTCTATACACAGGCACCCAATACCCAACTAACAAATCCTATCAGCAACCAATTAACTCCTATCTGGTAAGTGCTAACAAAACCTGAAACACTGACCCAAGGTGGTCGCTGGCATCTGGGCCATTTATTGTAGATGTTGATACTTGACCAGTTGACCCAAAGAGTTAAAAACATGGAGTGAACTTACGTCCTTAGCATCATGAGCTTAGTGACAAAGGATGAGTAGATTGCCTTATGCCCACTTTTGCCCATTAGCTTGAAGTGAACTGGTTGGAAAGAGTGGACTCATATCAAGGAGCGAGCATAAGAGCACCATTCGTCATTGCTCAGCTCAACTTTACTCGAATGGCTTATAAAGCTTTTAAGTGCACACTTTTTGTTGTACCTAGAGCCTGAAGGTTGCTTTTAAGGAATGCAACACGATCACTTTATTTTCTGTTATAAACATTTCAGGTGGGCACTCTTCAGGTCGCAAGCACTGGAATGGATTGCCTTAAGTTACATCGATCCAGAAGATTTCTGAGAAGGTTGACTTCCCCCATGACAGCGAGTCATGCTTTCACATGCTGTGTTGGCTTATTCTATGTTTACCTTAGTTTGCAGGTTTCCCTTGCATCTGATTTCATGTATAACCATATGTGCGAGATGCAACTGCCAGCTTTGGTTATGATTACTTGCTTAGGCAGGTCAGTGTTTGTAGACTTTTTACATTTCAGATAGCATTGCGTGAGCTATTGAGGCTCCTCCAAGTAGTGTATCTGTGTTATAGAGAGAGTATCTTTTCACCCAGTTTTTATTTCTATAACTGAATATTCTTGTCAGATTAAATTCTGTTGCAGTGCCGTCTAAGAGGCAAAATAGACTCGAGATGAGTGATTGTTGCCGCATACTTGGAGGAGAGGTTGAACATGGGTGTCACTTCCTTCTATCTGCTGAGGTCAGCAACCCTGTGTATAATCAGTTCCAGGAGATATGGTTTCTTTTCAATGCACTCCATTGAATGAACAAGAATTAAACTACCCTACAGGTTTATTGGAATGTTTTATCAAACATTACAATTTCATGTTGCAGATTGACCAGTGTAAGAAGAGGGCTACTAAGTTTGGTTTTGGAATGACTGTAGGAGAGTAATTCTGCTAAACAGTGCTGTGAACGCACATGAGATACTTGTGCAGTAGGCTTTACTGCATGTATGTTACGACACTTCAGGCCTCAGTGATTGACCAGGTTCCGCCTTTGGGCCGTGCAAAAGACATGCTGTTGCTGCTTTACAGGGTTTTCTATGTCTTTCATTCTGACTTGGTGGTTGTGTATTTTCCAGATACTTGAGCATGCCATGAGTCTTTGTTCATCATGGATGTAACTACGTGAGATGGTGTTCCAATAATAGTGTGGCGGAACGATTTTACCTTTTTAATTCACCACCAACCCACCGCACTGGAGTCGTTTCTGTATCATCGTACATCCTTTGAGCCACTGGAGCTTCTCACATGTTGGTACTTGCCATGGTGATGTGATGTCCTGTGCTACTGTTCATCCTTGGCAAGTCAGAATCATTTTTTTCAGAAATTCTCTCACCACGCCGGTCAAGTCTCAATGGGAATTGGCCAGGGCGTCGTGGACGTTAAATGAGCCGCGCTACGTGTTTAAAATGGAATGTTTGCGTGAAATGAGGAGGAAAGAAAAGAACGTTTCATGGGGATGAAATGTTTGGGCACCGTTGAAGCGATTGAAATGCCCATTGAGGCGATAAAATTCGTTTATCGATCCCGTGCTCCAGTCATCCTCACCTTCTCGCCGCCGGTGGTGGCTATCGGCCACAGGAAACCCTCCACCGTGGACGAGATCGCCGGGAAGGTGTACCACAAACTCGACTGACTGGGAGAGGCACAAGGCTCCTTCGCCGGCATCCGCTGCATGCGAGGCCGCTGGACTATAGCGACGTTGTGGCATCCACCGCTTCTTCCTGCTATGGGATCAGTGACACTACAAAGGCTCCTCCGCCTGCACATTAAAGATGGGAACCTCCTCACCTGCGCCACCGCAGATTTCATATCTTTTTTTTGGCGTGCAAATTAGCGCGTCTTTGCATTAAAGGGAGTGCCAGAAGGTTTATCACGATGACGTTGGCGAGGTGACCCTCCCCTCTTATTAAAGTGAGCAAAATTTTCCTCCTAAATGTATCCCTATTATTGTATGAGTTGAAGACAATTTTTGTATTGTTGAATGACATTTCCTTGTTAAGTACTTTCATACCGATGCGGTGTGGGGAAAGGTTAAGAGGTATGCTGATCTTTTATGTTACATGTGATTATGATATGCTAACTATTTTTTACATAGTTTAGTGAAATAATAATGAATATTTTATTGATTGTAACTTTATACCTACAAATTTAATAAGACTCAATCAATCACGGTACCCCATGATAGATGAGAATATATTGGAGAAAGCAATTATATCCGTAAGTGCAAAAATTGCTTTGGAATGATTTAATGTTTTGTTGGAAAATGCTGCCCCTCAAACCTGTTTCTCGCAAGGCAACCGTGGCAACTTGAAAATGGGGCCTATTGTTTTTTTCAGACGATCTACCCATGTTATCCACCCGAAAACATGATGGCTCCTGCGCCCTTATTGCAATATGTAAGTGAAATTGGCTTTTACCTTCAATTTTTATATTTTTATTTTATTTCCTCATGATTTGGATTTATTCTGTTTTCACCACAGGCAATGCTCTACTGCTCAAGGGGGCATCTTTTTTGAAGCATGTGAAAATGTGGTTTCAATCAATTATCTACTTAACCTGGTCTACTCTCTTATAAGCGGAAGTGCGAAAATGCGGGTTTGCGACTATTGCAAACTCAATTTCAGTTGCATTCATGGCCTTCATCCTAAGGTTGTGGATTATTTTTTTTTTTTTCAATAGACCTATTGTTTTAAAATACAAAAAATTGACATGGGATGTGGCACCGACATTGGCTAAAGGGTTCGATGTGGACATTATCTTCACCAGGTGATTGTAGTTATAGCTTTCCATATTGGTTCTGTCTCTTTGCTTTGTTGTTTGAGGCTATTGCATTTCTACCCTTCTTTGAAAATGTCAATTGTGATTGTACCCTTGTTTTTCGTAATGTTGTAATTTTACCCTCGTTACGTTAAAACGAAGCTCAAGTTTACCCTTACTTCTAACTTTCTTAGATTTAAATGCGAAAAAAATTTAAAAGAAAACAAAAACCCTTCAAAAATCTATCCTTCGGACAATACCGCCCTTACCTCTAGCTCCCCCTTTCCGTTCTATCCACGGCCGAGCCTTCTCTCCGCTTCGCTTGTTCAGACGGGCGTAAACCTAGCGGCGGCGGCTCGAGTGCGAGGTCGAGGCGCGTGAGTGCTCGATGGCGGCACGCCGCTGATCCGGCAATGGCGACCGCGGCGTGCTTTCGGCGGCGGCGCTGGCAGCGGCGGCACCGCGGCATCCACGGCGGCGCCGGCGCAGCGATCGACGAGTGTGTCCAGGGCGTCGCGGGTGGGCGGGGCGGTAGGGCAAGGAGAGCTGTGGGAGCAAGAGGCCACCATCTCCTTGGCAAAGGAACACGAGAGAAAACACATGCAACGCAACACTACTTCGCAAGGACAAAGTTGTCCTAAAAATATGGGTATTTTCGCAACACTCTTACTTAAGAAAAATAAAGAAAAATAACCGTAAGAACAAAGTTGTCTTCCAAATATGGGCTATAGTTGAAGTTAAAACTAACTCTAAAAATTCAGTTATAGTATCAAACAGGTGCGAAGCTATGCTCAAATATTGAAATTTCTCGGTCCGTGAACGGTACGACAATGTTTGTTTAGGACGGTTACGGTGGCAAGGTTTATTGAAGGGAGCGGTTCGTGGCCCTACCATTTCCCAGCCGTTGGCCGTTAGGCAAGAACGCCATTGTCACGACAGCCCAGCTTAGCGTACCACTGTGTACCACTACTTAACCACACGTCCGCATCACTCGCTCGGCCAGCTTACCCTACACACGAGCACAACCGCACAAACGGACACACACAGGCGCACGCTGAGCAGTGAGCTCCCCCATCCCCACATGTCAAACAGAGCACTGCCCACACCCTCCTCCAGAACGAGAACCGGAAACCAGGAATCCCAAGAAGAACCGGCCGCCGCAGCGACGGCGACGGCGCCATGGCTCTGACGGCGCCACCCGCGGCGCTGCTGCTGGTCCTCTTCGCCCTCGCGGCCGCGCTGGCCCAGCCGCCGCGGCAGGCGAGCGCGCAGCAGATATCGGCCCCGCCCGTGGGCGCCCCCGCGCCGTCGTCGTCGCTGGACTGCGCGGGCGCGCTGCTGAACCTGGACGCCGTGCCTGACGTACGTGGAGCGCCGCAGCGCGCTGACGCGTCCAGACAAGGGCTGCTGCGGGGCGCTCGCGGCCGTCGTGGCCGGCGACCACGCCGCCTGCCTGTGCGCGCTCCTCGCCGGGTACGGCTACGGCGGCGTCCGCGTCGACGCCGTGCGCGCGCTCGCGCTGCCCACCATCTGCCGCGTCGACGCGCCACCGCCGAGGCTCTGCGCCGCGCTCGGCATGCCCGTCGCCGAGCCGCCGGGCGGAGCCGCCGCCGCGCCGATGGACCCAGGTACGTTACGTACGGCGTGCTCTGGTCTGCGTCTGCCCGCGTGCGGTAAACGCTACTACGCCGGTTTCGATATGCTTGCTTTCTGCAATGTGGCTGCCTGGCGCTTGGTGGGATTTTTGCGACAGATTAAACAACTCTAAAGGCGTCCTAGGTACTCTAGGAAATCATCATGTCAACGCCGCGTAATTTTTTTGTTCTTAATCTACCTAGATTCTGTCGGGTAAGGCACCTCATGCAAACTTCATTTGCTAGACCACACATTCGTACTGTCCCGAATTCAGAACTTACTGTAGTTTGATAGCACTCCCTTGAGTATTAGCCTGTACAAAGTGTAGTTAATAAAAACAAAACTACAGTACATTTGTTATACATCATCGTGAACTGTTGCAATCCTCCGGATGTACTGTCCCAGTAACAAAAGCAATCTGATCAACCCGCGCGGGTCCTGACAAAAATGTCGGCATTGACAAGATCTCTCACTGCAGGGTCCGACGCGCCGTCGACCACACCGGCAACGGGGGCCGCGAACGGCGGCCCGGCGACGCGCCGACAGCCTCGACACGGCCGTACCAGGTGGCTGCTCTCATCATCCTCTCCACGATGCTGCTGTTGTAACTCTTGGAGAGCTGAGTTGCAGGCCGTACGTGGTACACGGTACACCCCGGCCATTGTAGAGCTGCCGCGCATCTGTACAGACAGGTGTAAATGTACACACGCGTTCCGCCGATGATGGAATCAATTCGGGCGTCCGTCCCGTCGTCCGTGGCATCAACGTCCGCATCGAATTGTCGTGAAAACGCCTTTGGCTGATCTCGGCGCTTGCCCTGCCCTGCCCCCACCCGACCGGCCCCACCAGCACCAGGCAAACATCAAATCAGCAAAGCGCCGGCGATGGACGTGAACGTCCCGTCCGAGCCGCAGGCCGCAAAAGCACAAGCCAGCATCGCCAAAGCGCGGGCGTCTGACCTGACGTGCCGAGACGCGTGAAATCGTTGAAAGGCGGCTCGGGGCGCCCGGGCGTACGCGGGCACGCTGCTGTTGCCTGTCCCAATCCTTATACGGCGCACGCGCGCCGCTATCCATAGCCAGCGCCACGCGCGCCGCTGCGTGCGCCGGGAGGGGGAGGCGTGGGGAGGGGCCCGGGGTGGGCGGAGCGGCCGGCGGCGAAGGCGCCGCCGCCGGGGCGGTGGACGGCCAGAGGCGGCGCCGCCGTGTGCCTAGCTTTAGGTTGCGACCACCATCCCCAGCTTTAGGGCTCCGGCGAGGGCGACGGCGGCGGTTAGGGTTCGGAGGAATCCCGGGTATAGAATCGGCCGGCCGGCGGCGGCGGTCGTGAACGCGGCGGTGGTGGCGGCTCGGCCCGGCGATGGCGAGGCGGCGGCGGCGCCCGCGAGCCGGGCGGCGGGCCCCATCCGGTGGGTATGGGTAGGCGGCGGGGATGTCGCCGGAATCCATGGCGGCGGCCGACCTCGCCGGCGTTGGAGAAGAAGAGGGCGGGGGGAGGGGCGGGCGCGCCGGGCGCCCTGGGGCTCGCCCGGAGGTCCGGCGACCTAGGGGCCGCGCCCTAGCTCGCCGGACCTCGGCGGCCCGAGCCCTAGGGCGGCGGCGGGGCGAGGGACGGCCGGGGGCGGGCGTCTTGCGAGGAGGAAGAAGGGTGGGTGGTGTCTTGGCCGGTTTGGATAGCGGCGCGCGTGCGCCGCGTGAAGTCTCCCCATTGCCTGTTGATGTCTCGCGTGATCGCGCGTCGCCCGGGCGCCCGAGCGTTTTGACAGACGAGCCGCGAGCGGCGAGCGGCGAGCACGGGAGTGTGACAAGCTACCTTCCTTTATTTTGTTTACGACAAGCTCTTCGTTTTGCCCTTTACGGTGGTTGCTGGGTGGCGTGCGTGTCATGCCATGCCAAAGAGTGGCTGCTGTGTCATAGAGCACGGCCGGCACAACTCACGAGTACTCCCTCTGACGGAGTTGACGTTATTGACTTTTGAACTTCATATTTGACTATGTCATCTTATTTAAAATAATTATGTAAATAATAAAATAAAATAATTAATATTTAAATATCTTTATTAATAAATAAGTTATAAAAAATAAATTAGATATATGTAAAAAAAAATTAAATAAGGCGAATCATCGAACAAGATGACATAAAAATCTAAGGCGACAACTCAATGGACGGAGAGTACCGCATAAGGCGCTGGTCCGCTGGTGGCGTCGCGCGTGACCTGGCTTTCGGGCGGGCGGGGCTGTCCTGGCCGTGGCCGGCCACGGTGGGGCTCGCCGGCGGGTGGATTATCGCTGTCGAGGCTGAGGCTAATGACCTGGCTAATTTCGTCGGTCTGCTACAATCGATTGATTGCCCTGTTTGTTCTTGCCTCTACTAGAGTACTAGGCGACTAGGGGATGGAAATTAACAAGCACGTGATTGGTTCTGGCCTTCCGTCGCACCGTCAGGTGCATGGATGGTTGGTTGGTCACGAGGACAGAGGCTATGCTATAAAATACAACCAGCAGTATCGCTTATAAAATTTTAAAACAAAAGAAAGTACAAAGTAGTATCACTACTATTTTTTTTGTTCGAGGGAACAGGAAGTAGCATTGCTTGAGAGACTGGAATCAGTCCAGTCGCAAAGCCCTTTGCCCCCACGGGCCACAAATTCGAACAGTATTTGCGTGCCACGATCTATAAAGAAGCAGGCCGATGAACGTGTTGTGCTACATCATGCAGGCCCGGCATTGCTCCTGCATGGCCTTGCCAACTGGTGTGCAGGGTCCGAGTTGTGCGGCAGGCCCAGTTAAAGAAGAGAAAAGAAAGGCTGGTTATGTACGGATAGGCCCAGCTAACTACTGGCCTTTCCTAACTGGGCCTTCCGTTACATGGGCTGCTGGCTTCATGGGAGATGGGACGATGCATTAAAAAACCAATTTGAAGTCATACTCAAAAAAAAAAAAAAAAAAAAAAAAAAAAATTTGAATAGGAAAAAGTCTGAATTTCCTCCCCCCAACTATCACGAAAGTTCACTTTTCCTCCCTCAACGCCAAAACCGGACAAATCATCTCCCTCAACTTTTCAAACCATGCAAAATTACCTCCCTCGGCGGTTTTGAGGGCGGTATTTCCACAATGGTTTGTCTTTTTTTTTTTAAAAATTCGGTTGAATCTTTGAAAAATCATAGTAAATCACAGAAAATTCATAAAATGAAAAAATCCAATTTTGTTAGACTCCATATGATTAGATCTACACATTGAATATATAATATGATATGATTTAGTACAAAAGATTTTTGCTATGAAGGTTTTTCTTTTTTATTTTATATTTATTTGTCTAAATCTTTAAAAATCATAGAAAAATTATAAAATAGAAAATCTATTTGTTTATACTCCACATGTGCATGTCTACACAGTGAATATATAATATGGTATGCTTCGATTATAAAATTTTTATTGTAGCTTTAAATCTATACTTTTTATTGTAATTTATTGAAATATAATTCGTAGCTGCAACTTCTATAATTATTTTTGGACTAAAGCATACCATATTATATATTCAATGTGTAGATATATTCATGTGGAGTCTAACAAACTTAGATTTTCTATTTTTATGATTTTTCCGTGATTTACTATGATTTTTCGGAGATTCGGCCAAATAAATAAAAAAAAAAAATAAAAAACCTTCTAGCAAAAAAAAAACTTTATATTAAAGTATATCATATTATATATTCACTGTGTAGATCTAATCTTGTGCAGATCTAACAAAATTGAATTTTTCTATTTTATGATTTTTCAAAGATTCAACCGAATTTTTTTTAAAAAAAAAAAAGACAAACCGCTAATCATAGCAATAATACCGCCCTCAAAACCACTTTCGAGGGAGGCAATTTGCATGATTTGAAAAGTTGAGGGAGGTGATTTGTCCGGTTTTTAACGTTGAGGGAGAAAAATTGAACTTTCGTGATAGTTGGGGAGGGAATGCGACTTTCCATTTGAATAGCCCGGCGCAGCTTTGATCTCAGCGAGATGCCATTTCTAAGACAAAAAAAAAAAAAAGTAGGCTGACATCTGTACATGTACGTTCAAACATGTCACGATGGCCGTATCTTCTTCTCCTCCTCCTCCTCGACAAATAGGTTTCAAATATGGCACTAAATCCATTCCAAATTACAAGATATTTGACTTTTTTTACCTAAATTTTACTACTCGTCTTATTCCAAAAATTGAGTAAAAATACCACATATTTTGTCATCTTATCCCAGAAATTATGTATTCATCAAGAATGACTTAAATTTTGACTATGTTTACATAAATTTTCTCAGTTAGACGAGTGGTCAAACTATTGGCTAAAAAGTCAAATATTTTATAATTTTTAACGGAGAGACCCCAACACTAAATAATGATACTACAAAATGCTCTATTCCAAGGATGGATAACATCGCCCATAAATGCAGTTTCTTATCAAGCCCATAGTTGTTATACTGAATCTCATGAAATGGTTCCCCGAAAACAATAATGAATCTGATGAAATGGAATGTATTTTGCTCCAAACTCAGCGATGAGATCTCTTGCACGTGTGTACATGCATGCATATGACGAAACTGCTCCTGCTCCACTCCAAAGACGGTCAATGGGCGATACTGCTTCGATAGTTCGATATCGATAGTGAAAAGTGTAAACTGAACTCCAAATGAGTTGCTCTGGAAGCAAAGCTTAGCACCACCCTCGCCCTCCCCAATGAATCCGATCTTGAAGCAGGCCGGTCCTAATCAGCAACGACGCGCAGCTGGGAACACGGCATCTCCACTAGATCATCCGCAACAGCCCCGGACCGAAGCTCTTCTGAAAACCTTGAACAACGTGGCCAATCGACGAGAGTACGAGACACGATCCAGGCAGCAAATTGGAATCCCCACGCACGATCACCGGATGCGCAAACTGAACCACGAGTTTTTGTTTAAACGAAACGAGCTCTAGTCGACACAGGAAACACAGCTTCATCGGCGGGGAGCACGGCGGCCAAGTTGGCATTGACAAATGGCTGGCTCGCGCTCGTTTTTCTTGTTCTTTGAAGCCGTGCAACGTGCAACGGTGCAACCGCCTTGCACGCTGGCAGCAGTTCGGAGAACCTGCACACACTTGGCCTGCACTCCGCGCGCTTTTACGGATGACGGCAAGCGGCATGTGAATTTCTATCCCAAACGAACTGTGTATACCACGTAGAAAACTACAGATGTCCACATATTTTTTTTTCTTTGGGTGTATATATGTACTAAATATGCAAGAAATGATTCTTTTTGTCGGAGTAACAAATAGTTTTTGTACAGTACTGGTGTCCTTCCCTTGTACTATAGACACAACAAATTAGTGTCCTGATGTGAATAACGAAATCTGCCGCGGACGCGTGTGTGTGTGCATGAACCGACCAAAACTGCCACTCCGAAAAGAAGCTCATCGTGGCATCGCCCAATCAGCAAAAGCCGCACGGCGGGGACACGGGATCTCCACTAGATTAGATCATCCGCAACGCAACACCTCGCAAACATCTGAGCACTGAATGTAGACGAGAGCCGCGGAACGGAACGGAACGGAACACGACCCAGACAGCCAACTGGAATCCCCATGGCCCCGATCGAATAGCACCTTTCGTCGTGGTAAAAACGAGCGCGAAATCCACCAACCGATGCCTGATCCGCGGGGAGCAGAGCAGCACGGCTGCCAACGCCAAGCGGCCATTGACAATCGCCGGCCGGCGCGCGCGGTCTCACTTTGCTGCTCCGCGCAACGTGCAACCGCCTGGCAGTTGTTCAGAGAACCCACGCAACACACACTTTGGCTTGCTCCCTTTGGGCAGGATTGTGGCAAGCGGCATGTGAATTTTTATCTCAAAGCATTGGATAGCAATTCAAGAGAGTTTCTTTTGGGGCGCTGCTCCATGGAAGAAGCTATAGGTGTGCCTCCTTGCCGGGTAAATAAGTGTTGATTGACAGTCTAGTTATTATTATACCTAAATTATTTTCAGAATGGATCATATCACGTGACCGTGGTAAGAGCCTTGATCAGCGTATGCCAATGGATCATATCACATCACATCACGAAGGGCTTTACAACTGTTTCTTGCAGAGTTCCGGCAGCCTTCTTGTAAACCGATGGATATAATGATCCGCGGCCACGAGCAAACCAGAAGAATTGTATATGCGCGGTCATGACTCCTCAAGAACCCCCTACGGTTGACATCAATAAAAAGTATACTTCCATTGATGTTTGCGAAAAGGGCAAGAAGCTACGTGCCGAAGAACCCCAAGCATGGCGTTGCTGGCAAGATGTGTAGGCTAAATTGACAGATATCAAAAAAAAAAAAAAAAAAAAAAACTGATTGGAGATGGAACGCCACTTGTTTTGAATATGCCTATATTATCTATAGAGAGAACGAACATGAGCAGAGTATACTCGTAAATAATAATACGATGTCCTAATCATCACACTGTGCTTAGTCCATACCGTTCGGCGGCTGGCAAAGTTTCTAGTTGACTTCGTACATATAATAATTTTTATATTGTGAGGCAATCAAGTAAGTAAGATAAGGAACCACGTTTTTACAACTATAACGCTCATGATTTTGATTAAAAAGAAAACTATAGCATTCATAGTGCGAGAGAAAATTGTGAAATAACAAGTTAAAGAATTTAGGGGAAAGGAAAAAGAACAGCGCCTAGGATAACGTTGATTTCTATGACAAATTTAGTGACTCCTGATCACTTTTTTTTTTTGAAAAACAAGCGGTAGAACTTTATTGATCATGGATTATTACATCAATTGCTAGTAATTCAACAATACTGTAAATTTTAAAGGCATCCTCGTTCCCGATACAAATAATTTTTTGAAATCATAGCCGTTATTTTACTTGAAATCTGGTGGCTCCTGATCACTTCTATGTAGTTGAGCCATCGTTTTCTTCAACAAATATACCGCAACACATTATTTGGGTTGTAGTTCACTGTTGTGATTACCGAATGAAGCTGTGAAACACTAAATGGGGAGGAGGCTATTCGTTGGTCTTCACCTTTTAGGCATATTATTAGGAATGAAAAAGTTTTCATTACCAAATTTGACGTAAGACTTGAGCATGTGTTTGGTCCTATGGTCCAAGGGGGGTGCATCACAGGTTAAACACTCTTTTTTGAGCTGTATGGTTGTGTGGGGTTAGTTCATCCTGTAAGAGTATATTTGCTTGAGGTGTGGGTAGCCTTGTCCCTCCAAATCGGAGAAACGGGGGCGAACCCATTTCGTCTTGCGTGTTGGGCGAGCGGCAACGGCCAATTAAGTTATTGGAAACTAAGTTTCAAACAATAGTTTTAAGACTTCACGTAACTTATTTGGGTGTATAATGGATAATGCATTCTTATTCTGATAGCCATGTCTAACTGATAGGCTGATAGCCCTGGTTCCACGAGGACATTAGGTACGTTAGGACAAACATTACTGTGCTAGCCTTTTGGTATTTGCATATTCGAACGGTTCAGAGCCTAGAAATCTCTCAGTGAGGCAGTGACAATGTATACAATCGTTCTAAAATTGTTTTTGTCTGGCCTGATAATAAAAGGTTTGGTTTGAAAAAAAAAGAAAAGAAAATGTTGCATTTCTGGTTGTGGAAACCGGAAAATGGAAGGGAAGTGACGCGAAATGAACTGCCACCGCCGCCGCCTGCCGACACCGAGAACAGAGTTCCAGAACTCGGCATCGGCATCACGGGCAGTGGAAGGGGGCCAGAGACCGCCGGAGACGGGCGAGAAAGCGACGAGGCTGGTCCACCACGCGAGTGCGTGGGACTGGGGCTCCGGCGTGTCCTTCCGGCACCAAACCTTGTAGGGGACTGACTAGTTGGTCCCGGAGCTGAATTCGGACCAATTTATTATTGTTACATCCCGAGTATTATTATTAGCGTGTGTTGCACGCTCAACCATTCATACTTGTTCATACTTGTCTACTATGAGTGTGGAACGTATGTGGTTACAACCTGATTTCACCGCTGGGTTAAAAATCAATTTTGCATCGGTGAGTGAGACTACAGTCAGTCAGTCCCGTAGTATTGGCAACATCGTCCACTCTATAGGGATGTAGACCAATGGGTCTTATTTAGTTGGTAATTTTTTTGAATCTCTCTTCATCACATCAACATCACATCAATTTTTAGACATATAAATAGAGCAGTAAATGTAGGTAAAAAAGTAACTAATTACACAGTTTAGTTCTAAATTAGGAGATCGAATCTTTTCGAGCCTATTTAATCCACGATTGAACAATATTACCACAAACAAACGAAACATGCTACGGTATCAAATTCTAACTTTCTGACATTTAACTTAGAAATATTTGCCAACTAAACAAGGGCCAAGAATTGACAAAAGGGTGAGTAAGTAGTTTCGCACGTGGTGTTAACTGTTAATGGTGCAACCACGACAATGACTGAAAGGTAGTAAACACTGGGGAGCCCACGCGCACAAGCATCATTCGTCGGTGGCGCCGTCTTACCTCACGGATAAACTTTTTACCAGCGACTCGTTCAATGCAATCGTGCTTTTATGCCATTGTGCGCCTGGCGTCATCTGTTGAGATTTCACAATTGTCGCGATCACCTGATAAAACTACATTATCCCTTCGTATGCTGAAGATCGGAGTAGTATCTCACAAGGACCCCGGAAAACTGCCAAGAAAACATTTTGACGCTCCATGTTACTCCCTACTTACGTTTCAATGTAAAATTTTAAAGTAAAATAACTTTTGACTATCTAGGCAAGCGTTTATATATAGCCAGAAATTAATTTATCTTAAGTCGATCGAAGGGAGTACGCCATACACCGTTCGAGAAGGATTACATTTCGTTCAAACTATCGAACGAGAATATCCCATATATGTCTCGAGCGTTGTATATTGTACCATTCACTCCAAGTAAGTACTACCTCGGTTCTATTTTTTAAGTCGTTTTGGACAACTACAAAGACAAACCAAAACGACTTATAAAAAGAAATGGAGGTAGTATCATTTTGTAGCAAATGGTTCCGAGTTCATCGACCCTATAAAGCTTCTGCAGTTCCGCCTGAAATAGAAGCAAACGATTCGAGGCAGACAAAAACGACCCTTGCTGTAGCCACTTGTTTACTCGCTTCGTATACCCAGACAAAAACGAGTCAGTTGGAATCAAAGGATTCGAATTGGCCGGGAGACTTTACCCAACTGACGCTGCTTAGATTTGCAGACACTACATTTGGGTCAAGTGGCACGATCAGCTGGGGACCGGACCGACCGAGTGAAGCTGCAGATCAGATTTGGGAGCACATACGCATGACAAGGAACACCAATGGGTGGGCCACATGATGCCGATGCGCTGTATATACATACACATGAAAAAAGGTTTCATGCTAGTTTTGTTACGAAAAAATGGTCCAAATAAATAAGAATTTTACTATTTATTTCGATATTTTTATTACTAAATCTGTTATATTTTTTATACATTTGACTAGTCCTTTAAGATTTATGGTAGAATTAGCCACCGGATCGCATCTATCATTCGTCTTACCCCTATGGGTCGCTAAGGCGTGTTGTATTAAACACTAATTCTATCTTAATACAAAGACGCACAAACATTTTGTATGATCGAGAAATAAAACTATCCATTGGGTCGCATGTTTAAAAATAACGTATTTAATCACATAGAATCTATCAACGAATAACTAGAAACTCCTAATAATTAATTCATCCAAAGTAAAATTAGAAAGAAAAAAAAAGAAGGTAGCAAGCTGCCAGTGTGGAGAATGTAAGAGCAAGCACAATGTTGGAGGAAAGCACTGTATAAGCATTAGAATATTGTCTACCAAATACTTAAAACATTATGGAGGCGATCCATAGAAGGGTCTATAACTAAAAGATATCAATAGTGCTATGGGCTGCTCATAAGCAATAAAGAAATATTATTCCTTCATCTCCATCTCTCCTCTCTCCCATCTTGTCTCCCCATCTTGGTTGCATGAGACTTTTATGTGGGCTCCACCTTATGGACTTCACATTGTGGAAGAGAAAAAAAGTAAATAACTATTGATGTTGGGTCCTTCCTTATAAACTACTTTTGTTATATACATTGAGCTTGCTCTAAGATAGGATTTTGTTGAAAGTCAAGTGAGGACCGGACGGTCCCGACTTTTTTTTTTTTTTTTTTTTTTTTTTTGTGGAATGGGATGAAGATGGGACGACTTCATTTTCTGTTTCGTTGAAGAGGGATGGGACAAAATCATTTTTGTTTGGTCTGGAGACTTCAAAAGTAGGACTAGAAAACAGGGCGCAGCTTTGCCGCCCCCTCGCCGGATGAATGTCTCTAGCTATCCACAATGCTCACCGGGTTAATTCTGAACCTCAGATCGAGAGGGAGAAAAACATGTAGTAATTTCTAGTGTGGGTATTCTACAATTGACTGTACAAATGTTTTTTATTTATGAATTTGCCACTCTTTAGTACGCAATGAGATTTCTGAGTAATAGTGATTTAGCGGAGGAAGAAATACGATACCTAAATTGGAAATTCTTTCATATAGTTGATAGATTGTAGTAAGAGATGCAGGTCGTTGAGTATATACATTTAATAAGCTGAACAAAAATGCGTACAAAAAAAAAAGACACACAAAGGAGCAAAGTGACTTCCATCCTTTGTAGTACGCATTAATAAACATGGTTCACTTTCGCACATGGTCCGACAGGCTTAAAGATTGCCTCTGTTTATACCTTGCGGAGACAGAGAAATATTTTGTTGTTATTTGTTCCTTAGAACTACTTGCCCTTGCACACTTTGCTTGGTTCAAAAAGGTTTTATGCACATTGATTTGAAGCATTCAAAAATCTAATCCACCGTAGATGCCAATGGCATATTAAGTTGAAGGTAGTAAGGAAAAACATTTGGGAAATTGACTATTACCATGTGGCCGCAATATAATATCTCTGCACGTGAATATGGCCTACAAGAGTTGGGGCAGTCCGGATGTTGCATCTAAACTTATTTGCTTTGAAGCTTGAAAATGCAAACAAAATATTTGTGGTCTTTAGCTCTATCGACCCAAAAAAAAAAAAGGGTGAAAAAAACTCACATCAAAGGCAAGTACCGTCGATCTACGTTTCTTTTTCCCTAATATTACCCCGGTAACGCACAATATTTGATCCTGAAATGTTAGATGCTATATGTAGCTCATGCAAGCATATGGGAAGTGTAAGAGCAGGGAGTTAGATTTAGGAAATTGTTGAAACAATACAAGGATGCAAAATGAAATTAAATAATCAAAGGAACAAACCCGTAGCTTAATCTTTGAAGACTTTTCTTTGCAAAAATCTTATTTCTTATCGAGCAACAAAGCACGGCTGCATTTGCTCATTTGCCGGCCAAATCTGCATATCTGCTCCGTGAAGTCATCAATTATCTTCGGCTTGGCCACACTATGAGCATACAGCATGCATGTATGAAACGTCAAGCTAGCAAAAATGCGGCCATACAAGCAAGTACCCTTTGTTTATCTCATGGGCATTCCATCGAACAACTCACATGCGCCATGCATGATAACATCGAATCCAGTGCGGTCGGTGGTGTCGCCGCCGGGAAGATCGGAGCGCCGTGTATTTGGAGAGGTCCGCGACGCTGCCGCTCGCGGCCGTGGGCTGCGGCGGCGATGGCCCGATTAGCCGCGGCTACTGAGGGAGGGGCGGCCTCAAGGCGGAAGTCGGAGGCGGTGAGACCCACGGATGGCGCGAGGATGGCGGTTGAGACCTTGCGCCCACGTGCTAGTGGACGACCCTCGGCGCCGCGATCGCCGCAACGACATCGCACTCGCGCGCCGCGGGCTCTCTCATCATCCGGGATTTCATCGAAATATTGTAGACGTTGTCGATGTCGAGCTGAAGCCCCAAATATGTTCAACGCCACCACCGGTCGACCTTGGATTTCTTGAGGTCGATTGCGGATGGGCACGGTGGGTACCCTCGGCGAGGCGGGCATCTACGGCGATGGTCGTGCCGTGGAGTGGTGCGTGGCCCGGTGGTTCAAGCCTGCGCACGGGCATGGCCTGCCGGGATGGATGCGGTGCCGGGTGCGCCGCCGCCCGCTCCGTTGTGGCCGGAGCCGCCACGGTCGCGAGGGCCCGGTGGGGCTCCGCGACGTGCTGGACCCGGAAGCGGCCGGGGCTACCGCGCCGGGCGAGTCGCCCGCAATGCCAATGGAGCCTTGGTCTCGCCAGGAGCGGGGCGGAGGGCGGCCCAGCGCGGCCAGCGTCCGGTCGGTCGCGTCGCGCCCGTCACCGTCGTCCGCCGCTCGGGTGCCGCCCGGTGAGCCGCCGCCGAGGCGGCTGGTGCACCGCCGCGTCAGCGGCGCGCGGAGCGCTTGGTCTCGCCAGGGCGAGGGCGCGCGGCAGGCAGCGCCGGCCAGCGTCGGTGTGCGTCTTGCGCCGTCACCGTCGATCCCGCCCCTTTCGGTGCCGTCCGGTGGGCCGCGCTCGAGGAGCCGCCGGTGCACCGCCGCGTCGGGAGAGAGGAAGAGAGGAAGTTTGAAAGTAGAGAGGAAGGGAGGGGCGAAGAGTGATTTCGCTAAAGGTCGAGGACGTTTTTGTAAAATGACCAGGAGCTCGTCACGATCTGAACCGTTATTGCCCGATCGGTTGGTACTGAAAAGCGGGCGACGTGGCCGCGCTCTCTGTCAGAAGCTGAGCTTTGGATTCGATAGTAAGAGAGACTGAAAACGGCGCGGCGTTACCGCGCCCATGGCCTATCTTGAGCCGTGTTTCATTCATGTTTGTAATAATTTTTGGTCTAGGCTTCTCCTTTATTCCCAAGCGAAATGCATAACAATATTTGCTTTCGTCGTAGTCGTTTATTCTAGATTCTTAATTTTCTTGCAATATCTAGCGGTTGATTCTTAATAGGCATTATATACATAAAATAATCCCGGGATAGAGTATTAGAATGAAAAGACTATTAATTATATAAGGTATGTAGGGTTTTATATTAGTTTTTTTATGAAAGAATTATGGGTTTTGGAGTTAGGATGGATGAGATATAAAATTAAGTGTATCGGCAAAATACGAATGAGACGAATGTGAAAATTATTTTTAGGTTTTTTTGATCATGGAGGGGTTATCACCTGAACTTAGGAAAATTAATTTAAATATATAGTTTTTTTTTTTTTTTTTGTGGAAGAGTTATGGGATTCGGAGTTAGGATGGATTGAAAAGGATTTGAATATGTAGGGTTTTATTTTATAAGATATTTTGGTGGAAGAATTACGTGATTCGGAGTGAGAGTGAATGAGATATAAACTTTCTAAGTTTATCGATAAAACGCGAATGAGAAGATTTTAAAAATTATTTTCTTTTTTTTAGATGATGGAAAAGGAGTGAAAAATATTTGGGTAGGTTCTAGAGTGGTTCTAGTTTATTTAGAAATTTTCTAGAAAGGAAAAGAGGTTTCTTTAATCTTTTGGTACGTTTATCGGGGACGCGTAGCAATTGCCAGAGTGAACAGTGCCGCCGTCAGATGAACAGTGCGTCAGCAGTGCCCTCGAAAAGCGACCTGTGGTGTGGCTGGAGCCGTCCGATCGAGATCCAACGGTCGTGGTTTTTTCAGGCGACGTGGCCATGCTCGTGCCCGATCTTGGACTCACGTTTCGATAGTAAGAGATTAGCCCTGACAGGTGGGGTTCTTTTGATATATATTTTTTTCTGAAATTTATAGTCCTCATAGTCTGAAATTTTTTTCATCCTCGCAGTTGACAACTTGGTCGCCCCATCCCCTCGATCCTAAGGATGGGAGTTACAAGAATATGCTCTGTATATTCCTAAGTGGGAGGTCCAAGTTCTTCTACGACTCTAAACCAAACATGTTAGAGGTTCATCCCATCCCACCAAGTCCCATCAACCAAACATTACCTAAGTTCAACTTTGGCAGTTCTTCCATCACCGGAGAATTTTGGGGAAACTGAAATATCTATACCTATCCACTTAGAAGCACTTGAAGAAGTTGTTTATCTTCAAGCTAGGTTCCCCACTTAGAAGGCGTTCTTGTCAATGACCGGTGACCATGCATGCAAGTTGACGGAGACTGAAATCTCGGCAGATATTTTCAGAATATCAGTCTTTTATACGCGGTTGTTCTTCCGTGCATAGCCTCACGTTCCAGTGTTGTCTCTCTCTGACAGTCTGATTCGGGCCTTGTTTAGATGGCGAATATTTGGACAAGATGTCGCATCGTCTAATTTGTAGCGTTTCGTTTGTTAGTGGTAAATATCATCCTACCGTAGATAGCCAGGAACCGAAAAAGAATCGCCTCGCCATGATATATCTAAAACTGTGTAATTAGTTATTTTTTTTTTACGTTTAATACTTTCGAAACATATAATAACTTTGGTGTATTTAATGTGATGTGATGGAGAAAAGTTAAAAAACGTTAGAATTTCTAGCAATCTAAACAAGACCTCAATTGAAGGGGATTATTACTAATTCAGTTCTACTGCTCCACATTAATTTCAGCGGAGCTCATCGGCAGCATGGGTGGTTGGCAGCGGCCCGGACATTGATGGGTACTCCTACTGTACACAACCAGGAGATTGGCATGATTGATTGAGAGATTAGAGAATGGGATGGTCCTGTCCTGAAGCAGCGGAAGGTGGCACAGATTAACAAGCCACTGACGACGACAAGGCTCCTGGACCGGACCCTAGCCAATCCTGCAATCCTGGACCCCCCAGCACACGGCGTCATCTATCAGGCCTCTGCCTAAACCGGGTTGACGGCAGCTGTTTCCGTTTCCCAGAAAATTTCTGGTTTCAAAGGCTTGTTTTCGAGCTCAATCTTCGCACGTACAGTACAACCCAGAGTATTGACTATGATACAAACAGAGATGCTGTACGTGCTAGCATAACCAAGTTGCTAATGAACCGTAGCTGAGGGTCAAACACCTGTCAAAATCATAATCTCGTCTCGCTCATCTCTGCTCTGATATCTTTCAGAAAAAAAAAAATCGGCTCACCAACAAGTCAGCACCGAGCGAGGCGTCGACGCATCGCACGGGTCTACTTCAGCTGGCCGGACGCAAATAATGCGTGGAAGAATTATATAGACCGAGGACGCTACCGAGCTACTAGCTGCACGTCTATGGGAACTTTGCTGTCGTGCAAGTTGACTCTCTGATTTCTTTGCATTTTGTTGCCTGGTTGCTCTTGCTGGTTGGCTATAGCTGAGCACTCATCACTGGCCTGCGGCCGCGGCTGAGTTGAAGTTGACTGCGGCAAATGTTTATGTCCCA
Organism: Hyparrhenia diplandra; assembly: GCA_015847255.1. NCBI lineage: Eukaryota > Viridiplantae > Streptophyta > Magnoliopsida > Poales > Poaceae > Hyparrhenia > Hyparrhenia diplandra. The sequence continues at coordinate 26,467 of JADLZK010009608.1, read as the reverse complement.
AATGTCAACGGGGTTATTATTAGTTAGTGCTCGTAGTATACTCCTACTAGTACTTAATACAGTAACACCAAATTCAACTGTCGAAGCTTTTTAGAGGAAAACATTTCCCATCTGCGTTAATCTGAGCCGAACATCTGTCGAATCTGAACTGGACAACGCCCGCCCTTGTGTTGTTCAGGGAAGGTGGTTTCTTGGAACCATTTCTTACTGCGATGGCATCGATAATTCGTGGCTCCAGCTTTTCACCGCGGACCACACTGGCGTGCCCCGTGGGTGGTGCCGTGGTGGTTGTGGTGGCTGGGACCGGTTGCGAGCGACGACCGAGACAGCAGCACATGCTGAGCGGCAGGGGAGCACGATGAGCACGTGCGGCGGCTCCGCGGGAGTGGAGGCCACGGCGGGCGGCGGGTGGTCGCTTGGGGTGGGGCCTTGGTTCCCCCGATACGTGTACGGCCGGGATCGGTGTCCGTCGATGCACGGCCGGCACAGTCGCCAGTGGGTGTCCCCGGCATCGCATCAGGGCATCAGCGTGGGCAAGGCTGGCGCGGCCGCACGGGAGGAGGGGCGGTTGCGGATCCATGGTTGGCGCCATGCTTTGACGAGGCCAGATGGAGATCGCTCGTTCGCCGGGAGCCCATCCGAAAGATGTTACATGTACGTACAGTCCACATGCACGACCTTTAGTATCGGAAATACTTAGTTATTTAATTTAAGCTTGGCAGGCATTAGCGAGCTAAGAAACCCATTTGAGTACATTGCTCGCACGTTGCATTCCATGCCTTTCCGTCAGAGCAACATGTACTAGAGCACCACGTGTCCAAAGAGAACATCAAGACCACAAAAGGCTACTAGTAGTCACACAAACCAGCATGGATGGGCTGCGATTAGTCTGCATTAAATTAAAAATTAACCAGTCAACAATAACATCTGTCTCCAGCAATGCAGGCCTGTAATAAAAACGAGACAGGCAAGGCGTTGAGCTGACCCTCCCTCACGGGCGATGACCGGATGGAGTGGAGTCACCCGAGCAGACACGCAACAAAAGGTGCAAACCGTGCGAGCAAGGGGCAACTGCAATACAAGCTCTGTGCTCTTCTCAGCCGAACATGAATGGATGGAGTCACCCGAACAATTACTAGCACCACTCCATCATCGCTTGCAATTTGGGACCCAAATGACACGTAGCCGCATGACCTTTTTTTGGGCATCCCGTTGTACGCTTTCAACAGGTCGTTGTCCGATCGACACTGAAGCAGCGCCAGGATTCTGATTGGGAACAGGCAGAAACAGGCTGTGTGAGAAGACTGTTTGACACTGCTGTCTAATCGCATTTAACGCACAGGTTATCCATCCAGAATCTCCATGGAGCATTTAGTAATGCTTTGGAGCAAGAAACGCAGAAACGTCACAAAATCAGCTGGAATATGTACTCCTACTACTACTAGTAGTATGACTTTAAGAGAAAAAACCCGGGTTTCAGAAACCTAACTACGGTAGTCAGTGAGAATTGAGCGACCATTGACCCGTTTATACTTGTTGGTATAAAAAGGTGAGGGTGATTCGTGCTTTGCTTTCGGACGGAAAAGCTAGGCCAGGAGTAGCGTCCAGCGCGTGAGATAGTTGGGCGGGCGTGTAAAGCCACACGGGGACAATAAGAGTGGGCCCCCAGGGCAGCACACGTGGCCCCTGCCCATAAGGCACCACGTGGTCGTGCTGCAAGGGATCGCTGCGGCGGCGGCGGCGATTCATGGCCGTCAACTTACACGATTTGATGACTCTTGACAGACCGTTTGCCCCGAGTCGTCCGGTGCTACACGATGCTGGCTGGACGATCCTTTCAGGGACAGTGACGACAAGTGACAAGTCGATATTTTTGCTTTGCTTTTCTTCAAAAGAAAAGGAAAAAAACACAAAATGTAGCGTCGGTTTGGAGTTTGGGATCTGTCTCGTTCGATATGTATACGTGGGATGGCAATTGTGCATCTCCTTTATGGTCTCTTGAGGATAATAACCGTGTGAACTAATATACAAGGATTGATCCTTGTTCACACTAATTTTACAGAAAAGCTATAGTCCACTCGGGTGGTTTTGAAGCTTTTTCCACCCGATTTCTGAGCCGTATGATCATCGTATCTTTTTTTTTATCTTGGCCGTCCGTCATTTTTGCCTGGATTTGACCCGCTCTTGCTTTGTTGTTTGATTTTGGTGTCGACTATTGGGCCCCACTCGTCATATATTTTTTTGATTACATCGCGTCTCTGTCCGTTTCGAAACGTCCATTTCTTAAGCCCTTTCCCCACTCGCTCGGGCTCCCCGCTTTCCGGGCGATATCGGAGGCGATTTCGCGGCGGAGCCGCTCGTCGCCGGCCGGTCCTCCCGTTGGTGGTGCGTCCCCCTTTCTTTTTTTTTTTTGGCTCAATCGATTTGTCCTTGCCGTAGATCGGTTTGTTGCTCATTTGGTTTCATTTCCCCATCAACCGAGTTTAGGATGGGGCGTTTGCCGGTTGAGCGGGTCGTCGCGTTCGTGGTGGCGTGTGGGATTTGGACTTGGGGGATTCGTGCGAAGCGGTTCTTCGACGGGGGCTCTCCGGATTTTTGTTGGTAGGGGCGTTTCCCGTGTTTGCTTCTCCGACCATTCAGTAGATTTTTTCTTGGGTCGAGCGCGTTAAATCGCTCTTGCTTACTGTTCGAGTCTTTGAATGATTTTGTTTCGGTGTCTATTTTTGGTTCATGGCTCATGTCTATTCGGTGGTAGCCTGCATGGTTGTCCTGTTACTATTTTTATTGTCACTAATCTATGCTTTTGATTTTCTAGTTGAATGATTGAGAGGTGACAACTAACCTAGTTGAATGATGTTGAGATTCACCATTTTAGTACAAGCAACTTATCCAGTACTCTAGTCTGGATTTTTAAATTCTTTTATTTCTTTTTTGTTGATGATAGCCTGCCCCTATGATCTATCTAGTTAAGGATGAATGGATTCGGCATTTGCGGCTAATGTAATCCGATAATAAAATGTGGGATGGATCTTGTTACTTTGCGGCTATTTCTTAACAAATTTCTTCAATTATTTTTGTGTGTAAAGCTACTTGACATTTTTAAATGATTTTTGTTAGATGGGTTCTAAAAGGAAAGCTTGCCATCTGGGTATTGGAAGTGGGGATGATTTAGATGATGACAATGTTGATTTTGCTTAGGCTCGGCTTTTGACTTAGCCTTTGGCTTTTGGCTTTGGCTTTGGCTTAGCCTTTGGCTATGGCTTAGCCTTTGGATTTGGCTTAGCCTTTGCCTTTGGCTTAGCCTTTGGATTTGGCTAAGCCTTTGGTTTTTTTGCTTAGCCTTTGCCTTTTTGGCTTAGCCTTTTTGCTTTGGCTCGACCTTTCCATTTGGCTTTGGCTTTGCCTTTGGCTATGGATTAGCATTTGGCTTTGGCTCACCCTTTGCGTTTGCCTTTGGCTTAGCCTTTTGGCTATGGCTTAGAATTTGCCTTTGGCTTAGGCTTTGGATTATTATTTGCATTTGCATTTTGCTTTGGCTTTGTTTTTTGGTTTTGCCTATGCTATTTATTTTCAAAAAAGTTTTAACCCCCGCTTTGTGTTTGTGCACATTTTATGTTTGTTTGTGCACATCACGTATAAAGGGGTGATGGAAAACTTTTATAATTTTGTAGGACACTTTCTTCATTTTTTTCAAGGGGTATAACAATCATATAATTTGGTAAGTTACCTACTCATATAACCAAAGAGGAGCCGTTGTTTTCATTTTCTTTTATGCGCGGTACCTTGTTTTTTTAATTTCTAACGCCCGCTATGTTTGTTTTTGCAAATGGCATGTCATTGACCAAGGATCACTATGCTTGATCCCCGCAAAATCGGATATGTCCCCTGTGGTGGCCATGGTGCGCGAGGGCAAAGGGCATTATGCGAATTGGTCACAAGTTTTTTTTGGTTAAGATGGTAAGAAGTCATCTTGGAAGTATACTGGTATTATTTTTTGCCACTCTTTTCGCTTTTAGATATGATGATTGGAATGGCTTGTTGTTTCGTGATTTTATTTATCAAATTGCTTTTTAAAAAAAAATCCGGTACCTATGTTAATTTTGGAGGCAATGGATGAGTGTTTCATCGGGGTTATGGGTTGAGTGTGTGCCCCCTCGGGGCCATAGTGTTGATTGTTTGTATATAATGCTCATTATGCTCATGAGTTTTCCTTTTTTTTTGTTGTAGCCTCATGGCGTGGATGCCCGGAAGTTTGCGGTCATGTCATAATAAGGTAATGCATTGCTGTATTTTTGCTTTGCTTGAATCGGAAAGCATGCGATTATGTTTTACGTGAAGCCGGGGAGTGTTGTTTCAATTGGCCATTAGATCACTTTTTGGCACCACCAACCTTTCTCGGCTTGTAAGCTCGGCACCATCCGTAGACGATTTTAATCGTAGGCAATGGAGGTGGCTGTTCGCTTTTTCATCAAGGTCATGGTGTGGTTGTCTCGGCTCCTTGATCCCATTTGTGATGAGTGTTTCTATACTATGTTCAGTTTGTTCATGATTTTTACAAATAACCTTCATTGAAGTACACATATATCTAAAGTTATCCCATTTTTTGCACCATAGATATGGTTATCTCTGTATGGTCTTACATAGTGATCGTTATGTGTATGTCCTACATAGCGGTACAAAGATGATTGTTTATTTTGGATTGGCCATTTGGGCATGCTTTTGGCCTATGGGCATTTGGGAATCGTCTTACATAGCGGTACACTATGATTGTTTATTTTGGATAGCATTTTTTTGTCGGATTATCATTTTTTTGGCCGAACACATTGGGATGATGTTTGTAATCGCCAATTATTTCTTGCGTATACCTCTTCGCTAAGAAGCATGGTTGGAAGATTTATTTTTCATCATTTAGCTAAATTGCATGTGTTACAAATGAAAGAGTCGCCTTGTAAGATGTGCGGGTATGATCTGCTTTTTTTTTCCCGCTAAATCATGCTTATATTGCCGTTGCCTTAGAAAGTTCTCTTTGTTTTTGTTCTCGCCAATTTGGAGGCAATGTGCCCCCTATTAGGCAATGTGCTTTGGTTCTTTTTATTTTTTGAAATTAAAAATGATGCCCCTACTAGGCAATGAGTGTTGGTTCAATTTTTTTTAATAAAAATCATGCCCCCTACTAGGCAATGAGCTTTGTTTTATTTATATTTCTGAAATTAAAAATAATGCCCCCTACTAGGCAATGGGGTTTTGGCCTTTTGTGTTTAGTATAAAAAGATTGCCTAGTAGGGTTTTTTTTCGAGACCTAATGTCGATGGGATGCACAACAATGTCTATATCTATATGCTACGGCAATCTCATCATTATATGGTTCGTAATGTTATTTCAACCTTCTCATTTCCCTTAGATTGGGTTACTCTATTGATTATATGACTGTTTGTTTTGAGAATTCAGTTAGATACTTGGATTGTGTTTGCTGAACTGCTAATGATAAAAAGGGTTTCCTTTGTATGAGACGGTCATGTCCTGTTTTTTGTTGTTGCGTGGACGCCTAGCTTCGGTTTTGTTGATGTCGATTTTGTAGGTTGATATTCATGGCTATCTCAGTCAATAATTAATCTAGATATGGGAGTTGATATTCAAATTCTTGGATTTGTTAGTCAATAATTAAACCTTGATGTGTTAATGTTTACTTTTTGTTTGAATTGAACTAATATGTTACTAGTTTACTCTTTGTTTGGCGTTAAAATCGCCTTGATTACTCGTTTTTTCCTTTTTTGTGTATCGGAAACGGAAAGAATGGTACCTTTATGAGCCTTGTTGTTGATGTTATAGCTAGTGAGGAAGACAGAAAAGAGGAGGTTAATAATTCTAGTAGGTGAGGAAAGAGCTGATTTGAACATCCATTATTAGGGAAGTCAGTTTGGTATAGTGAACTATAAGGGGGAAAAAATTATTCAAGCCGTTATTTTGAATCATTTTTAGTTCCATGCTTTTCACAATAGGAAGAGAAAATATGCCTAAGCCGTGGTTTAATTCACGAACATTTCTACAAAATTGTAGGGATAACATCCATTTACGGTTTTTTTATTATTATTCACGTGCCAAAAAAGAGAGCGAAGAAGAGAAAGTTGCAAGTCTTCGGTCCCTTTGATTCGAGTTTCGAGGCCTTTAACTGCATACCTGAAGAGGATTGTTGAACAAGATGATGATTGTTGTAACCACGCGAATTGTTGTCGTTGCAATCCCGGTTTGGCGTGGGATGATAGCATCGGATGCCCGCCGCCGGTTGTCGCCGTAGGATAGCTATATGTATGTATGCCGTGTGAGTGTTTCTTCACGTCGATGTCGTGTCGTGGGTTAGTGATGCCCGACATCGCGTCGTGGTAAATTAACTTTCACAAGCTTCAAGTATACTCGCCGGTGTCTACCTCTAGAATTTCCTAGGCCTCGATTACATTTTTCGACATGGGAGCATGTGTGGTTGGAGGGTATCACGGCCCAAGTCCGAGGCCTCACCGGGCCTTATAACCATTAACTTGTGGGCCATCGATTGCCTTTGAACAGAAAAAAGTAGGCAACCCGTACTTACGCTAATGCAAGGTTATTTATTGGCTTTTCCAAATTTGGGTGGAATTTGGGTTTCTTCCACCAAATTTTCCTTTTGCCAAATTTGGGTGGTTTGGCCAAACAATCCACCTAGGTGGGAAAAACGGTCAAACCACCCGGGTTTGATATAGACAGAACTCTAATTTTACATTTGTATTTAGAGGCAACAATCATCACTTTCTCTTATCTCAAAGCTTCGTATGCTAGAGGACTATAGATATACCAAATTCTTAAGTGTAAGTGGTAAGCAACTTATAGAAAGTGCACATGGAAACCAAATACACCCTCCTAAGACATTGAGGCATTATGCTACAAGAAAAAAAGAAGAAGACGTTCACCCTACTATTAATTTATGTTCGAATTAAAAAAAAACTTTATAGAAAGAGGCCCTTTTACTCTCTTTATTTTCCTTCCTTTTTTACCAGGTTGGCACATTTATTTGTTTTCTTCTCACTATCACATTGATGATGTTCATTTCTTAAAAGTTTGAAATCCTTGTGTGTGTGTGTGTGTGTGTGTGACTTGAAGAAATGTTAAGAAAAGTGTACTTCCTCTAATCAATTTAATAGTTACAAATATAAGATGGTTCAAGGTATACATATTAAAGGACTATACTTAAGTCTCTAATGCTAACGGTAACCGCTAAAATACATAGAAAATGAGCAAATTCAACTCGCTTATGGAGGCACTATAAGGATGCTCATAGGATTGCAACCTCTATCCGCCTCCTCTTTCTTACCTTATCCTTTCTTCTTACCATATCCTTTCGCCTATTCATGTGCTCGGGTATATTCTCCTACACTATCACATCGAAGTGACCTTGTATTATCTTATGGGTTGTCCATAGCGCTAGGGATGGCGGTTGCCTATGGACTGCCTATGGATAACTTTCACAATGAGTGGGCTTGCTAATAGCACTTATTTTATTCCCTATGGAGTGGTTTTGCCAACATTGTGGTTGTTGTTATATTTACACTCCGTTGTTAAAGTTATTTAAAATAGTCTTGTAAATTGGCATTGTTAGATTGTAAACATGACATTGACCCATGGTCCCAGTGGTTCTCATCGTGCCTATATGCACTTCTCATCGTGCCTATATGTACACAATTTTTATGTCTAATTATAGGTTAGGAGGTTTGAAGGGTCTAATACCTAAATCTTTTAAATCGTGTTTGTATTCCACGATATTCTATATTCCACATATTCATTCACGCATCTAAATTTATTGAAAACATTTAGATATCTAAGGTACACACCTCTACTACCGTTTTTAAAAAAAAAACTAGCGGTAAAACATTTTTGCCCTACGAACGAAGGAATGATGAGTCCATGATAGAGGAGCGCGCGCCACGTCGAGCCGAACAACGCGGGGAGGGATCTCTTCTGCAAGGGCAAAGACGTAACTTGGCACCCACCGGTAGCATCCACTCTCCTTCGTTTTTAGCTCACGCGGCCCGATCCTCCTCGAATTCGGACCCCGCCACCGCCAGGCGCCAGAGGAGGCCACCGACCGGTGACTGGGCCCCGCGTGTCACAGGCAGACGCCACCAGCCAAACTCTTTTCACCCCGTGCCGGGTGGCGGTAAAAGCGCACCATCAAGCGGGTGATTACTGATTAACGAGCAGATCAGCAAGATCTTTTTTTTTTTTTTACCGTGGCGCAAGCATCGCAGGCTCGCAGTGGCGGCTCGTGAGTGGTGGCGGGGATGATTAGTTTAATAAGGGAGATTAAAAAGCCGGGCTGTCGCTGTAGACTGTAGAGGCCGAGCAGCAGAGACACCACCACCCACCACACCAGCACGCCCACTTGCCTGTGATTACTTTGAGCCAGAGCCAGCCTGCTGCCCCCCGCCCGCCCGTTCTTATCCCCACCTCGTGCCTCCCCTCCTCCTCCCTTCCCTTCCTTCCCCTTTCTTCCCCTCCCTCCTTCCTTCCCTCTCGCCCCGCGTCTCGTCTCCCAGGCTGCCTCCCAGGTCAAAAGCTGGAACACGGGGGGGAAATAGCAGCAAGTGGGAGATCGATAAACAGGAAGAGCTAGCTAGGTGAGTTCTTCCTACTACCTGGGCTCTCCTCCTATCCTTCCCCGGCCGTTCTTGTCGGGCTGCTCCTTCTCTTCTTCGTTCATCTTCGCCGTCTCTTTCTCCCTGCTTTGATGTCTGTTTGTGTCGATAGAGGGTGGTCGGCTGATTATCTGATGGATAAGTAGAGTGAAATTTTTCCCCGGGGAGATCTTTTTGTTCCTCTAGATTTTTTTCTCATGATCCTGTAGCTTCTTGCAGTGGCCAATTCCCGTTTGAGTTCTTTTCTAATCCTTCCTTCCTTTCCCTTGCTGATGTGTTTGTCCTTGTGCGTAGTAGCTGCGGCTAAATCCATGGCCGAGTTCCAAGGTTGATGATGCCCTGGATGCTGCTGTTGCTGCAGCTCCCATCCAAAAGCCTGAGTTTCTTACGTCACTTTTTTTACTAGTAATTATTTTTCTTTTAAGCTTCCGCTTGGATCTCAATACTAATCCTAGTCAAAGGCCGAAGTGTATAGCAGCCGGGTACGATGGAAGCATTTTTTTTTTTTTAGAAAAGGAATATATTGATATCCAGCCTCTATACGATGGAAGCATTTTGTTCCTGTATAGTCAGGGAAAAGATTTTTTCCCCTCTGCTTCATCTTTGAAGGTGGAAAATTTGATCAGTCTCGTATTCTTTAGGTTCGGTATGTGTCTAGTCCATTTCGTCCTTTGTTTTTCTTTTTTATAGAGGACCTTGATTCCCTTTGTTGAGCACATGGGTACATGTTCTTGTTACCAACTGTCCATTCGTGCTTGGCTGGGTAAAAACAAATAGATCCATAAAAAATGATTTACTGAAAAGCCTTCCTTCCCTGCCTTTTGGCCTTTTTAAATCTTTCCCTCTCGTGATTGTAAGTTCATACGTCTGCACATACTTTCCTAAATAAAAAGGGGAACAAGATGCAACTTTACATGCTTGTTCCTGTGAACCGGCATATGAGAAGTGGTTATTTGGTGGAAGTATTTATGTTCATAAGTTTTTATGCTTGAATTCCTTCTTCCACAAGTATGTGATGATGCATATTTCTCTTCCATGCTGTGTAATCTGTTTCTTTATATCGAAACAATATGGATTGTGCTATATTTGGCACCTGTTAGTCTTAGAAGTATCAATTTCAGAACAAGGATTATAGGGGAGGTGTGCATGTATAGTTTGATCAGATCAAGGCCCTGTTCTGTTTCACCAAACACATGCTAGGCTGCTAACTTTGGCCTTCCCGGTTGTTGCTCCAATAGGCAAGCTTGCCTTTTGCCGCCACATGATTGTCTCCTATATATGTGTAGATCTATGATACCATGGCAAAAGGCCCCTTGCAAATCGTGTAATCACCAAATTTAAGATGCCACAATAAGCTTCACTCGGCCGTCTTAATTACTCTTTTTTTTTTACTAAGAACACGCAATCGTGTTGCACATGTTTACCTTTACCCTACAGAGTTATTGTCTCTGCACTTAATTACTGACAGTAGAACACAGCAGCTGACGTGTTCATCTTCCTTTTCCTTCCGCGCAGGTGAATATTACAAGTACCAGTACAAGGAAGAGAGTCAATCTGCCCGTGACTGACTTCGAGTGAATTTGTTGAGGTCACGATGATGGGAGGCGGGCTGATGATGGATCAGAGCGTGGTGTTCCCTGGCGTCCACAACTTCGTGGATCTTCTGCAGCAGAACGGCGACAAGAACATGGGCTTCGGGTCGCTGATGCCGCAGACATCCTCCGGCGACCAGTGCGTGATGGGGAGGGTGATCTTGTGGACCCGCCGCCGGATAGCTTCCCGGACGCCGGGGAGGACGACAGCGACGACGACGTCGAGGACATCGAGGAGCTGGAGCGCCGCATGTGGCGCGACCGCATGAAGCTGAAGCGGCTCAGGAGCTGCAGCAGAGCCGTGGGCAAGGATTCGATGGCTGGCGGCGGGTGCCTGGCTGACGGCTCGTCAAGCCAAGGCAGTCGCAGGAGCAGGCGCGGCGCAAGAAGATGTCGCGTGGCGCAGGACGGCATCCTCAAGTACATGCTCAAGATGATGGAGGTGTGCCGCGCACAAGGCTTTGTGTATGGGATCATTCCGGAGAAGGGCAAGCCGGTGAGCGGTGCCTCTGACAACCTCCGGGCGTGGTGGAAGGAGAAGGTCCGCTTTGACCGCAACGGCCCGGCCGCCATCGCCAAGTATCAGGCTGACAACGCCGTCCCTGGCACCGAGAACGAGCTCACCTCGGGCTCTGCCAGCCCTCATTCCTTGCAGGAGCTGCAGGACACTACGCTGGGCTCACTGCTCTCAGCTCTCATGCAGCACTGCGACCCCCCACAGCGGCGCTACCCGCTGGAGAAGGGCGTTCCTCCACCGTGGTGGCCTACCGGCGACGAGGAGTGGTGGCCTGAACTTGGCATCCCCAAGGACCAGGGCCCACCCCCTTACAAGAAGCCTCATGACCTTAAGAAGGCTTGGAAGGTGAGCGTGCTCACCGCTGTCATCAAGCACATGTCACCAGACATAGAGAAGATCCGTCGCCTCGTTCGCCAGTCCAAGTGCCTCCAGGACAAGATGACTGCCAAGGAGATCTCAACCTGGCTGGCAGTCGTCAAGCAGGAAGAGGAGCTGTACATGAAGCTGCACCCCGGCGCACGCCCACCGGCATCTGCTGGTGGCATCGCCAGTGCCATATCCTTCAACACAACCTCAAGCGAGTATGATGTGGACATCATTGATGAGTGCAAGGGGATGAGGCCGGCAACCAGAAGACGACAGTCACTGACCCAAGCTCTTTCAACCTTGGTGTGCTGCTATCTTAAGTGACAAGTTCCTCGTGCCGACACCGATGAAGGAGGAGACTGCTGATGTCGAGTTCATCCAGAAGAGGAACGCCCCCGCTGCTGCTGAGCCAGAGCTAATGCTAAACAACAGAGTGTACACCTGCAACAACGTCCAGTGCCCGCACAATGACTACAGCTATGGATTCCTTGACCGAATACCCGCAACAGCCACCAGTACACCTGTAAGTACAATGATCCAATCCCTCAGAGTACTGAGAACAAGCCGCCACCAGCACCGCCAAGCAGTCACAAGCCTTCCAGCCGGTCTTCAACCAACCCAATCAGGCACTGAACAATCTGGATTTCAGCCTGCCCATGGATGGGCAGAGGTCCATCGCCGAGCTGATGAACATGTACGACAACAACTTCATGACGAACAAGAACATGAGCAGTGACAGTGTCACCATCATGGAGAGGCCAAAATGCGATGCCCCAGAGGATCCAGATGGATGAGGGTTTCTTTGGACAGGGCAACGGAGTCTTCGACGATGTCAACAGCATGATGCAGCAGCAACAACAGCAGGCACCAGTGCAGCAGCAGCAGCAGCAGCAGTTCTTCATCCGCGATGACACGCCATTCGTGAGCCAGATGGGCGACATCACCAGCACGCCGTCGGAGTTCAGGTTCGGTTCTGGTTTCAACATGTCTAGCACCGTTGATTACCCAGGCGCGGCACAGAAGAACGACGGGACCAATTGGTTCTACTGAAGAATAAACTTGTAGGGCTGAAAAACCTCGTTATAAGCTTTGGATTTCTCCATGGTGCTCCATGGTTCTCCTAAGTTATCAAGTCTATAGGTCTTTGTCATATAGGTTTTGCAGTAGCTGCAAGACGGCTGGAACTCGAACTGGTTTATACTTGTATGTCCGTCCAGCCATAAACCTCTTATGGAAACTTAATGTTATTCCTAGTTTTAATTTGGTAGTTTTCAATGCTGTTCATATATATGGCTGTTAAAATGCATGTGCTCGTTTTTGTATGTGATGTTGTACTACCTGTTATTTGGTGTCTGAATGAACTGTTCCCTTGAGTATTTCGGCTCGAGATTTCTGCTCATTGTTTGCTGAGGTGCATCCTCACTAGTCCCTGCTGCTCTTCGCAAAAAACAAGATAACCTGACTGATTTAGATATTTTGTTAAAAGTTTCGGGCGTTCACATGTTTGATCGATGTAATTTTTCCAGCTTTTTTCATCGGTCGGTGTCAAACTGTGAAAAAATGCCAACCCAACGTGTTTGAAATTTCCCTAGTCCTGTTTCTGTCGCGCCTTGAAATTCTGTCAAGACGGTAAACATGGACAGGTACTTTTGTCATATTAGGTGGAAATTGCGCCTGATTTCCACTGAGCTTGATATTGATGTACACCCAAATGATACCAATCCCTTAGATCATTTTCCTCGTGCGAAGAACTTCCACTCTATAAAATATATCCACCATCTTCCTCTGTTACTTCAGTTAACATGTTGTCAAAGAGAGATTAGCAGCACCACTAGTGTCTTTCACATCAAGATGCTTTGATGTTCATCATCCTGGCTTTCTGGTCAACGGGAAGTGGAAGCCCTAAGGAAAGTTAGGCCGTCCAAACCGTTCCAAGTAGTATTTTGATGCTCAAGAAAATGGATGGTCCTTTCTTTGATCGCAGGAGCCCTCCTCCTCCCTTTATTATTGCTTGCTTTGCTTTGGGTGGCACCTGTCATCATCCACGAGACCATGGACCCATCTTTATCCTTGCGCTTGTGAAGCTGGCGTGACATGTGGGCCCTCCTCACATGCTCGCTGATGCTGTGGGGCGACGGGAGCTCCCCTACTGGATCATGGAGATGGAAGGAATGGATGAGATGGGGGTCAGGATGGGGGTCAGGATGGGGACGGCTCGCTCGCTGGACAGCAATTGGCGCCTTGTTCGTGGCGGCGGATCCAAGCGTTTGGGCCCGCTGCAGATATATGCTACTGTATTCAGAGAAGTCGTTTCGACTCCAGCTGAATTTCCTGATCATTTCGCCGCCCAGAGATCTTCTCTGTCCATTGGGATGAAAGAAACTAATCCAAGGGGGGAAAAGAGTGAAGAGTTGAGTCTGATCTAAGCTAAGGTGATTACGAGTAATGAGGCCACCAAATCTGGGCCCTGCCGGCTCCAAATCCTTCTTGAGATGTACCTAATCCGTTCCTAAAGAAAACGCTTAGTAGATTTTTATTAGCAAGCTAGAATTTGCAGCATGCTATAATTATTAAAACGAAACAGGTGGCTGATGTGACTTGGAATGGTCAAATTGGCCCCCTGTGATATTCGCTAGCCACCCAAGCGGCCAATTATACTACTTTTGTTAACCTAAAACAATGGCTATAGTGCTCCAACTCTATCTACATCCTACAACTTGTTTATGTGTTTTTTCTTGGTCCATTGCTGAGCTTATCAATGATGGTGATAGGTCAGGATCAAGCAGAGGAATAAACCAGCACTGCTCTTTAACTAACCAATATTCTGAAGCCCAAATTAGCCGCTTAAAACACATGCTTAGGCGCCTGATTCTTTTATACTCCTATATTGTAGTAGTAGTAGTACGACTTGTTTCTCCTTTCCAAATTGATGGACCAGGCAAACGAGAAAAAGAGCCGGTCTACTCGTAGCTTAGATTAAAATAGACGAGGAAGCAACCCCAATGATTTGCAACTCACAACTGGCACTAACAAACTGGCCAAACGGGTAGGTTCAAAACAAGTAGAGAATCGGTTCATCGAAAACGTGTGTGTGGGATGCGATGCCATATCGGTCCATGGAGAAGGGTCTCCGCGGCGTCCACGACCGGCCTGCCTAACAAAGCGCACGAGGCACGATCAACTGAACCCAGCCATGCTTTTTAACTTGCCCTGTCGATCTCGACGTGCGTCGTGCGTGATGGCACGGCGGGCCTGCCAGTCTGCCACGCTGGAAGGAACGCTGGTGAGTGGTGACTGGCGAATTGAAAGCGAGCTTGCCCGTCGTCACTGGCCGTGGGCGGCCACACCGTTTTCCAGGCCAGGTGCAGCGTTCGATGGCGAGGTCACAGCATCTGGGGGCCGGGTGTACAGTGCCGACCACGGGGACAGCGAGAGGATGGATGAGGCGTGGCAATCGCTCAATCAGAGGGTGATGGTGGAATTTGCCGTCGTGAGGGGATGTTTGGTTCGATTCGATCGAATCCGTGCTTAATTCTGCGGATTTTGATACGAATGCGAAACCGAGAAGAGGAATTGGCGTGGCTGGGTCCGGCTGGTTGCCTAGCAGCCCAGGCAGAGGCTGTCTGAAAGCAACAGATGGATGCGATGGTAGTGTGGGAGAGAGTGGGGCAGCGAGTGACCGACGCGACTTGAGTTCAGCGTCGCCACCGCACCGCTGCGTCCAGGCTGGTTCGATTCGACGGCGGTGCCGGTGCCGGTGCCGGTGTTGGCCTCGGCGCGATCTGTTTCTGGTAAAAAGCACCTGGAGATAGATCGACGGAGATTGCCTAATCATCATCGGTTGGTTCGTTCCTGTTCAACCGGATGGGATGTGTGCGTCACGCCACGCGACATGGGCAATTGGGCATGGGCCTCCTCATCAGATTTTTGGCCGACCACAAGTCGCCAGTCCTGAATGAATAGGGGATCCAAGATTTGGGAGACGCAATGCACACACGCGTTTGCGTTCCCTTGGCCCTTGGGAAACTGTAGCCGCGTAGCGTGCGTGCGAGCGCCAAGATTTTTGGGAGTGGGGCGGCCGCTGATCCCGCTCTCGCCGAGGCACCCGGCGGATAGCGAGGCCGACGCGGACGCGGGGTTCACGGCGACCGACGGATCCATCGACCTGGGGTTCCTGGCGGCTGGCACGGCATATTCCGCGGCGATGCGCGAGGGATTCCCCTGGCCCTGGGGCCTGGGCGTCACGAGTTCGTCCTCTCTACAACTCCTACAATACACTGGCTCCGGGTTCCCGGGCCCCGGCTCCTTGGTCGTTTGGTGCTGCACCGATTCGTGGTCGTGGCACCGAAAACTGTCTCTCGAGTCTTTTTTGACTCTTGATAGCCTACAAGGCCTCAGCGGCAGCGCTGCCTCCGATCCGTTCATACGACTTCGTGCTATTCGTGTACCATCTCTTGGCGACCAAAAATTTCCACATAAATTCTGTGAAAGTTCAGTGACGCCATATGGCCCATGTTGCATTGTTAAAATGATACAATCCTATTCTCAAAATCCAACTGGACCAAGAATTTTGTCCATTGGCTCCGCACGGCAGTATGTACGGGCAGAGAACAATTTGGTGATCCATATCGTCCTCTGCAAGTGGCTGGCGGCGGCTCCTGTAGTGTAGCCGCTACTACATGTTTTCTTGTCGTTTTCAGTGGCGCAGCGCATGGAAAGGGACAAGGCATCGCCGTGCAAAGTTGACAGTTTCCACGGCATGTGCTCATAACTGATGGCTCATGTATGTGCCTCTTCTCACAAGGAAACCAACAAGAAACACGGGTGCAAATGGAGCCTGCGCCGAACCTGCGTGCCTTGTTGTTTTCCGTACGAGTTGCTGTCCACTCCGCGGCCCGCCTCACGGTGTTGTTGGGCTCTTTGGCCCAAGTGGGTAGCATTCGGCCTGCACACTACTTGCTCTCTATTTGAGGTCGCTTCCATTCGTTGTTCGGAGGAAATGTTCTCTCTCCTGCTTTCTGTTCTCTCTCTCTCTCTTTTTTTTTTTTGAGATTACACAAAGACAACGCAGACGCTCAACACGCACGCACACTCACCCCTACGAACACACGTCACGCAAACCCTACCCCTATGAGCACTTTCGAAGGACTGATCCGCAAATCTTGAAGTTCCGAACCACTTTGGCGCCTCGCTATCGACGGGGACGTCGCCTACCACTTAACGCTGTAAATAGGAAAAATCCTCAAATAAATCCGGGATAAAGTGTCTCACCCAGGATTGACCGGTTTGTACGGATTTACGTCTGGCAAAAATGGATGTGCAGAGGTTACAAAGGACAACATCAGGCTGCAGGAATTATATAAATATGCCACCCTGCCTAAAATGTTTACAGATGAGAACAAGACTAGTAGACTACCGTGGGGGTTTCATTCTGCAGAGAGAGAGTATGCGTGTTCGCTTGTTCTTGCTTTATCTGGTTTCAGTTTATTCTCTCTCATGGAATGATGGAATACTATTAAATCAACCGTCGGTAGAACAGCACATATCTTTTCAAGTTAGGAAGCTGCTCCGACCAAAGAGAAGCTTCCGTTTTTTTCTTCACAAGTTCAGAAAGGAGCTGTTCTGCATTGGCCTTTTCGCTTGGAGATCCTTGCATTTCGTTCGAGCCACATATCCCACGTGAATTTGTGTCCCCAAAAAAAAAACACGTGAATAGACTGAATAAGGAGTTCCCAGGAATCATATCAGGGAGGTTGGAATGGATGGATCCACGAAGAAGAGTGAAGAATATAGTCATGTAGAATTCAAACAACCCGACCATTTGAACTTTTGTTCAGGGTTTGACAAATTCAGCAAACTCTGTTGGCCTCGTAAATAGCCCCCCCCACACACACACACACTAAACCTGGACTGCAATGTGTGCAAACAGCAGAACCTCATCAGATAATAAGCACCCATTGATGACAACACAAGGCTACCAATTCACAAGGAGAGGAAAACCAAGAGGGCTGCACATGCCACTTTCCAGCATTCAACGCATTATCAGGCACAGCCGCACATCATATACTTGATGACCGAATCATGCAAGTAAAGCTACACGTATTTGATCAAGGATATAAACCTTAATTTGGAGTACATATGTTATTCCAATAGCCAATCGAATGTTCAGATATCACACATCAACAGATCAGCCAAAAAAAAAAAAAAAAAAAAAAAAAACACTAGTTGATGTTAAATCGGGAACCTAGCTCAGCTGATAAAGGACATAAATATCCAACTTTATAACTCCACTGCATTAATTATTCAATTGAATCCTCACTTCAGGAATTTGCTGCACTCTCTCAGCACCTTCTTCCAGGCACCATCTCTCTAGTGCATTGCAACCACTAACAACCAAACGTGAGATGTTTCTTGGCAATATGTCCACTGCACTTATTCTCAGATTTGGAGCGCCATCGGTTTCCAGACAATGAAGTGATGCTAGGTTGCACAGGCCTCTGGGAAGAACTGCAAGATCAGCACATTGACGTATCCTTAAATTCCTGAGAGACTGCATCATCTGCACGGAAAATTGAGCGAGCCTGGGACAAGAAATTATCTCCAGGGATTCCAGAGACGAGAGATTCTCGAAGCAAGAAGGAAATTGTCTTCCAGGATAATTTTCGATGCGCAGATGCTTAAGGCTGCTATGTGGACAGAGTGCTTCAATGACCGTCTCACTGTTCTCTATGCCCTGCTGATGTTCATCCTTGCAGGTGTCCTCACTCCATTTCAACATCAGTTCGCGCAAGTACTCCTTCCCGCCCAAATTGGCCTCCCTGACACCATCACTTGTGGCAGCTTCCAAATTAAGAAGACAAAGCTCTCCACGGATCTTCAAATTCTTCAACTCATTAATGTTGCACTTGCCTCCATCCCTGGAGACCACCATAAATCTGGAAAGAGTTTGAAGTGATTGTAGCCGGTCAATGCCACTTGGCATTGATCTAAATGCAGTAGCTCTGTCCCAATCAATATGTAAACTAAGGTGCCGCAAGTTAACTAAATGGCTCATGCCTGCAGGCAAATCCATGAGCCAATAGCAGTCCCTGAGGTCAAGTGTCTGCAAATTGAATAAGTTGCAGACTGTTTTTGGAAGAGTCTTTATTAGAGTATTCCGAAGACTGAGGTATCTGAGGTGTATACAGAACCCAACAGAATCTGGCAGAAGCTCTAGCTCAGTGTAACTCAGGTCTAGCACACGCAGACAAGTTAACTGTGAGAAAAGTGCCGATGGGACCTGATTCAAGGGTAGTTTCATTGTGGGGCATAATTTCAAGAGCCTCAAATTTTCGTAGCGATAAATCTTGTCAAATGTAAGAGGCTCATCTTTCGGGCACAATATAGTTGTATAACGAATCCACTCTGGATGGTCAGCTACTGGTGAACTGTCAGGGCTGAGAGTCAGAGATTCATGTTTAGAAACAAGTTGTGCTAGCTCAAGCATCAAACTTGGTACTCTAAACTTTTGATTAGGGAAGTTGTGGGAAGTTTCAAAGAATGACCTCCATAGGAGCTCATCAAAGCATCTTCCTGCTTCCATCTCAACCCTTTTCCTTCCATTACTCTTAAAAAGACCGTCAGCTATCCAGAGTCTGACCAGCTCATCTTTCTCAAACTCAACACCAGGAGGAAGTATTGAACAGAAGGCAAAACATTGCTTGAGATGATATGACAAGTGCTGATAACTTATCTGCAAGCTTGCTAATATATTGCTTGTGTTTTTGTCATCTTCAAGAATCTGCATTTCACTTAGTATGCTTTCCCACTGTTCTTTGTCTCCATGAGTGTCAGACAATAGCACCCCAAGAGATTTAGCAGCTAATGGGGAGCCTTGGCAGTTGGCGGCAATCCTCCGCCCGATGTATTCCAGATCATGCTGATCTCTGCTGCCCCACCCCAAGAATGCATAGTGTTTGAGGATTTGCCAGCATTCTTCATCTTCCAATCGCTCTAAATGGATGCTTAGAATGGTGGAACTCATCCTAGACACCCTTTCGTGTTGAGTAGTGATCAGAACCTTGCTTCCATCCGCTCCACCAGTCAATGAGGGCCTCAGAAATTCCCAGAACTGAAAGCCCTCTGCCCATAGGTTATCAATCACCAGCAAGAATTGCTTTTTGTGTAGGTGGTCGTGCAGCCGTTGCTGCAATATGTCCAAGCTGAGAAGCTCACATTTTTGACTGGTCACAGCTTCAATGATCATTTTGGTGGCCTTCCTGACATCACATCTATCTGGTAACCAGACCCAGAACTTATCAGTGAAGAAGTTTTGTACCTCAGAATCTTTGAAAACTGACTGTGCCAGTGTTGTCTTCCCAATTCCTCCCGTTCCCCAGATGGAAATCACCTCCAAATCTGCGCTGTCAGAAACAAGAGCACGGACAATCTGCTCCTTCTCTTGGTTGCGGCCAATTGGCCTCTCGTCGCGATGCGCGGCAGATTCAAGGAACCGTGAGCGCTGCATAGGCTGAGCCGCCGTCCTCGTCCGTCCCCGGCCTGCAGCCTGTACCTTTTCCTGCTCTTGTTGATCTCGTCGAGGCGTTCGTTGATCTTGGCAATCTTGTCATCCAGCTCCCACCGCTGCCTCGGGCCGAGCTCGACGCTGGGCCAGAGCCGCTTCCGCTTCCGCGACTGCTCGGCGGCCGCTAGCCTGGACACGGCCGTGATGGTGCCGAGGCGGTCGAGCAGGGCGTCGACGTCGAAGGCGGCGGCCCTGAGCTCCGGAGCCAGAGCCTGACGGAGTCGTGGTCGACGAAGCGGCGCTGCTCGGCGTCCTCGAGCACGGCGCGGATGCGCTCCTTGGTGCGCCGCAGCTTGTCGGCCTCCTCCTCAACGTTCCACAGGCGGGCGCCACGGGGGCAGAGAGCGTCGATCACCGCGCCGCCGATCTTATCCGGGAGACCGAGCGCCGCGAAGATGCTCTTCAGCGGTCGGTCTCCCAGCATGTTGCTCAGCCGATCCATGGACGACGAGGTGCCGTGAGCCAAGAAGGGGGAGTTGACTTGGTCTGGGAACGGGGCGAAACGGAGGCAGAGATCCTGAGCTGTGAAGAGAGCCGGCGAGTGGAAAGCTCAGCTTCTTGTAGAGTGGCCGCGAGTTCTTTGCTCGGGATTGGATGGAAAGTTCAGTGGTCGCTTCCAGGAAAGCTCCTGGCAATGGCGACGATGAGGAGGAGTTGGGGAAAGCAGAGCAGTAGAAGCCGCTGCTCTCGGGCAAATGAACGAATGCCTTGCGGGCTCATGAGTGGGGGTGAAGTCGGGCGAGAACCATACCAGAACTGACACGGTCGGTCAACGGCGACTTGGCAGCACTGCAGCACCAGCACGTATGGCAGTGTGGTGTGGGTGTGGCACACCCGCATCCAAAACCGTGTCCGAAATCGCATCGTGAGATGAGAACGTCATACGAAATGAGAAAATGTAGGTAGAGACGCGATAGTTTCCGAGTCTGTTGCAGCATCCCAACCGTCGATTCCGAAACACATACCTGGTTCCGAAATGGTTATAGTTTTCGAGTCGAACCAGGGAACCATGATGTGCATAAAAACAGTGCCGATCGATCTCGTCCGCTTCCTCGATCCATCAACATCTGCCCACTCGATCCGTTGAAGCAAGATGGATCGTCGTCTTCCCGGCGGCGTCCCAGCAGTTCGTCTCGCCAGCCGGTTGCAGCTCGCCACCTTCTTCTCCACAGACTCGACGAAACCGTCATCGAACCGCAACGGTCGACAACAAGCAGGTCCACAACGACGGCATCCCCGCACTGGCGGTGGACGTGCGGATCGTCATCCGACGACACTTCCCCGTCGTCGTCGTCGGCGGCACCCGCATGGCCGAGAAAGTGGCCGAGGACATCGCCCTCCGGAGGCGGCCCTCGCGCAAGCTGCGCGGGGTCGAGAGCGTGGAGAGAGCGCTGGCGGAGGAGGTGCTCCCGCTGGTGGCGCACCCGTTCGACCGCGGCGCCGTGGCCGCGTCCCGGAAGCAGATTTGCGCGCACGTGGCCGCGGCCTGCGCCGACCCGCGCATCGCCCGAGGCGGCGCCCGTGTCCTTGTCCTGATCGATACCTTCGCGCGCCCGTGGTGTTCCCCGCGGTGTTCCGCCGCATTCCGCTGCCGATGAAGACTGTCGTTGTTGCCCGTGCGCCGAAGAACTTGGTCGTCTCGGGTGTCAAACCTTGCATGGAAGAACTAGCTGTACCGGGAAAGAAGTCCGTCGGCGTCATCGGAGACCGGCGGCCAAAGCCAGTGGTGGTGGAGGAGAGGTACAAAGGTTGGATACCGTGGTAGTAGGATGGATAGCTTCTACTGTACCTCTCGAAATTGGATTTGCATTTGCTAGACGATTTACTGACTCGTCTGTCGTGACATGCGCGTGACGGCCTTCTGGCTTCTGCAGCGTTGAGTGGTAAAGAAAAAAAAAAAAACTGGATTCCAGACTAGATTTTACTGCATAAGTATGCTCTGGTGAGCATCACTTCTCACACCCAACGTGTAAATAAAAAAATACAAGTAGCAGTACTGAACGTTGATGTGAGGTTAAGCAGACAACCAGAAACATTACAAAACATTAGTACTTGCAGGAAACAAAAAAATTTTTTTTAATGAGTAAGCAGCGGTGCATCAGCATCAACATACACCGCTCCCAAAATTTATAGAGCAACCACCGCACCGCATATTGCAGTATGCAGAGTGAAGCCTAATCAAGGAAATTTTTCCTTTTTTGAGTTACATTTATTATTGTGAATTAGTAAGAAGTTTTGAATTATAAGCAATGCTCGTAAGGGCAAGGTTGATGGATAGTGAATGGTCCGAAGTAATTTCGACTTGCAAATTCAAATTGTATTTATGGAAATTCAGTTTCGTGAACTGCTGGCATCTCGTTTTCAATTTCCTTTTGTGTCCTGTTTCATACGATACCTGGGAATCCCCGTAACGCCATCATGTACGCACGCCCCACGGTCGGCGCGGTCTATCACTCTATCCCAAACCAGAAACCGCAAGAGCAGCGTACGCACCGCTTGCGTGGATTTGGAGATCCCCGCCCGCCCGTGCCTTTCCGCCGCCTCCCACTCCCACCACTCTCTCCGCACCCGCCCCAGCACGGACCCAACTCAACCGTTGCCACCAGCTCCAGATCCGACCGCCTCGATCGGGACTCGAGGGTGAGCGGATCCTCTAACGTAGTGCGATCTATGTTTGAGGGAGGTAGTTTCCATCGGTCCATTCATCAACTGACCAACGACAAGTCGGTAAGGCCATAAAAACAGCTGAATACCAGCCCGTCCAGCTTTTTCTATTCGGCCCAATCAAGCCCAGTTCGCTCAGCTCAGCAGCTACCTTAAAAAAAGGCGCGATCGACACTTCAAAAATCAAGGGCGCCGTCCGACGGAAAAAGAGCGGGAGGACGGAAAAAGGGCGAGGCTGAATACGAGTCGATCGCTGAGGAACGAATCGATTGTTGAGAACAGCTTGCTGCAGGAACGATCTTCTCTACTCACGTAAGTCTCATCATCATTAGTCTGTGCGATCCTCCAGTGTATTAGCCATGAATGGCTACGTGACTCATCATAATTTCATTTTCTTTGAACTTGAAGGTCTCCTTTCCCATGGATGAATCATTTAGTTGAGATCCTATTGCGATGGATGCAGATCAAAGCAAATCTAACACTCCTGTCATGGGGGAACATAGGTGTGTAATAAAACCTTTTTTTTTTTTTTGAAAATTTTCAGTCAACTAAAACTATTTGCTTCTTCTCCTTTGTCTATACAGAGAGGGCTTGATCCTCGGTCTGGTGCCTCAACTTGGCATGGAATTTAAAAAATTCCGATGAAGCTTGGGCATTTTGGCTTAGCTACGATTGGACAAAGAGGCTTTGAGGTTAGGAAAAGGTACACAAATAAAAGACCATGTGATGGAAAGATTACATCATGTAGATTTGTTTGTGCAAATGAGGGTCATCGGTTGCCGGACAAAAGAGATCATTTAACAAAGTGCCCTCGAAATAAACTAGAACCGATTGTCAAGTTCACATGAATCTTAAAATGAACCGGAAAATGGAAATTTGAAAGTGAGTGAAGTGGTTTTGGAACACAATCACGCACTACACCTGCCAAAGAACCTTGCACCTAATGGCGTCACAAAGGAAAATTTCAGATTTACAAGCTTTTGAAATTGAAATAGCGTGATGATGCGAGGAATTGGACCAAAAGCTGCACATGAGTTGGCTAGTCGTGAAGTCGGTGGTCCACTAAATCTAAGTTACACCCTTCGTGATCATAAGAATTATTTATGGACCAAGCGCCAACGAGAGATGGCATACGGCCAAGCGTGTAGCATGCTCAAGTATTTTCATGACAAAGTTGCCGAAATCCATCATTCCAATATGCACTACAAATGGATTGTGAAGAAACGATAACAAACATATTCTGGGTTGATGCTAAAATGATCATGGACTATGCACATTTTGGTGATGTCGTTAGTTTTGACACTACTTTTGGAACAAATAAGGAGAGTAGACCTTTTGGTGTATTCGTCGGATTCAATCACTTTAGAGAAACTGTATTTTTGGGGCTGCTCTTATGTACAATGAAACCTTTGAATCTTTCAAGTGGTTGTTTGAGACCTTTCTAAAATCTCATAATGGACAGCAACCTAAAACATTCTATACGACCAGGATCTTTGCAATGGGGAAGGCGATTTCTCAAGTGTTTACGAAGCATGGTATGGATTGTGCACCTTTCACATCATGCAAAATGCGAGTCAAACATCTTCGTGAAGATAAGAATGAAGATGAGAATGAAGAGAATAGAATGAAGAAGAAAAAAGAGAAGAAAAGAAAGAAGAAAAAGGAGGAGAACGAGGAACCAAGTATTCTATCAGATTTTAGTGCATGCATGTTTGAGTATGAAGACATTGCAGAATTTGAACAAAAAATTAATCTCATGAGGCAAAAAGGTGAGCAAGCAAACTTGGTTGGACAAGTTTCTGAGGTGAAAGAGAAATGGGCTGAATGTTATATGAAAGATGTCTTCACATTAGGGGAATGAGAAGTACACAATTAAGTGAGAGTTTGAACAATGACTTGAAAATCCATTTCAAATCAGATTTTGATATCATTCGGTTCTTTAAACATTTTGAAAGGGTGGTGCAAGGAAAAAGAAATAATGAACTAAATTCAGAATTTGATTCAAGGAAAAAAGTGGCTAAAATAAGAATGAAGAGGCCACCACCTATGTTGGTGCAAAGCTAGCAAAATTTGTACACACCTATTATATTTGAAGCTTTTCAAGGTGAATATGAAAGATCATTGGCAGCTTGCACCAAATCACTGAATGCTACTAATGAATATCTAGTAGGAGATTATACATATCGGGAGGAATATAAAGTTGTCAGTGATCCTTTGAAGGAAACCGTTGTATGCAGCTGCAAGCGTTTGAAAGAATTGGGATATTATGTAGCCATGCTCTTAAGGTTCTTGATTTGATGAATATCAAGTCACTACCACCACAATACGTGTTAAAGCGTTGGACACGGGAAGCACGAACCATAACTGTACAAGACAGCCAAGGGAGAAACATAATTGAAAATCCTAAGATGGATGCTATGCTTCAACGTTAAGAAATATGTCCCACAAATTTCTCAATTTGGCACATCAAGCAGCTTACTTTCCCCGAAAGTGCACAATGTTAGTGGACAGCACACTTGACATCCTTGGTAAGCAAATTGCAGAAAAGATCAATACAAGTACAAGCACAAGCACTTTTCAGGCATCATGTCCAGTTTTCACAAATGCTAGTCCACCTAATGACTTGTTGATTAATGCTAGCCTAAAGAAAAGGATGTGCAAACAAAAAGTTCAAAACGAAAAAGAACCTGGCTCGATAAGCAGCACAAGGCTAGAAAAAGAGAGTAAAGCAAAGCTACAACTCAGTTTGGTGAAGAGAGTAATAATGATGTTGTACATGGGCAACAGATAGCTAGTGGTGGAGCACAAGCACAGGACGGATTATCTCCTTTGTTTCCTGAACCCTTTAATTCAAGTGGTGCCCAAGCACAAGTGCAAGGTGCATTCTTTCCATTTTTCTAAAGCTTCAAGTTCAGGTGGTACACAAGCACAAGCACAAGTTACCTTCACTCAAATGTTGATGGTAATATGCTGATATGGATATTTTATAGATGTTGAGATAATATTTCATTTTTAAAAGAACTTACTTCTTCATTTAACTTACAGGGACCAATGACCAATGACCTTCTATCTAGATTCTGGTGATGCTGTTATGGAGAGCCAGTACATGCTCTTTGAATAATAGTATATCTCATCTAGTGCATCCAATGTGCCGTGAAAAACAAAATGTGCATTGATAAATATTTTTCTTAAACAACATTGCTGATAGTGTTTTTTGTGACAAAAACCTGAAATATATGGAAAACAACACTTCGACTATCCAGAACAGGAAGCCATCGAAAACATGGTTGTCACCTCGTGCATAGTCAGGTCAGTAACTGTTGTGGCTTCTTTATCTAAAAAAACTGTTGTGGCTTCCAAATTGGATTTCCCTTCAGGTGTAAATCCCGAATGAAAACGCTGAACTTTCAGAAATGCTGCATCGTGAGAATGCAGACATATAAGCTTCAGTTCATCGCTTGCATCACCATCAATTTGACCAGTACTAACCTTTTTTTGCTCGACGACCGAAGTACCAACAATGGCACCATCTCAGGCTCCCGCCCGCTCCCTCCCCTATCCAATTCACGTAAACACAGGCACGATCAACCATTCAAAAAGCGTAAAAATTTTTCCAAGAGAAAGCAACTCACCCAGGTTCAGGACATCTTGCAAAAACTGCAATTGTGCGAATGAGTTAAAATGTTTATTGAGTGCACGATAATTTGTCACTGACAGCACAAATTACCAGTAGCACACATGTATGGACCCAATTTACATTCTTATAAAGATCGCCTTTTGCCAGTTCAGCGTACATAGCGAATTCACAACAGTTATACTATCAAATTGGCAGAGTATCCAATCGTTACAAAGAAGGCTGAGTCACAACCTCAATTGACAATAGCTACAAGCGACATATTTCAACACTACTATACGTGTTACTGCTAGTCTGAACTTTGGAGTTCGGCTTCTCGAGGACAGCTGAGATGCACGCGGGAGAAAGGTGCAGGCACGAGCTGCGGATGGGACGACGGAGGCAGGGCGGTGGAGGAGAGGGAACACTTTCCCAGGACCTGCTTTTCCTGATCCGGTGCCGAGGGAGGCCGGCCGCGAGCAGCAACAG